>JASAMX010011178.1:0-21122 GCA_030248175.1 Microlaimidae sp. YZB2_3 | reverse complement strand
AACGTATCGCTCCAAGACAGAGTGAACTAAAACCATTGAAAAATTATTAATATTATTGTAGCCTCGTTCTTTGCATTTATTTTTAACGTTTTCAACAGGTTTTAAAAAACTTCTAGATTATGACAATACTCGTAATAAGCAAATTCAGGAAAATAACTTTAAAATAACATAGCTTTGGATTTCCGTTTTATGCTTCAAAACGCAAGAGCTACGGAGCTCGAAGCTGAAGGAAACACCAATAAGTAACACTGAAATTGGTTTGGCAAAAATTCTAGATTTTTTCGATTATAACAAGAATTTTTTGTGACTTTCAGAGTCACTCAAGGTCCGCAGGAGACCTGTTTATTTTCATAGAAATAAAAACCGTTATGTACATATTGGCCCGTCGACCAAAGTCACATCAGAGATATTCAGGTGTGGAAAGTGCAATTGCAACTGTCGAATCACCTTAATTTTTTGTTGGAAAAATGCGCAAAAACTACTGAACACTTTTACTGAACTGAACATCGCACTGTGCAGCCAATCAGCTGGGTGCCAACTATTGCCACGCAAATTAAACCACAACATATGAAAATTATTCTTTATAGGATTGCTTATAGATCGATTGCTTAGTTTGTGTAATAAAGTAAAAGCTATTTAAAACACGTTTTATTTAAATGAATTTCTCCATGAATTTCTTCGAGCAATCAATGAATTATCATTTTTTTGTAAGAGCTTTCTCATAGTGCTGTACCAATTTGGGTGAAAAAACCGTTTGACAATGGGGGTTTTTGGCGAATTTCGTTTTTCTTTATGTGCATCGGCAGCGTGTTCTTCTAAAAATCAACATCCAAATGATTGTAGCACCAATCATATAAACAAAAGTTTTATTTTATTTAAAATAGTTTTCTAATTTAAAAATATTTCACAAACATTTTTATATTTAAAAAAAGATTTAAAAAAGTTTCGAATTTATACAGTAATTTTATTCATAGTTTTGGTTAAAACCCAGACGATATTTCGTTTCAATACATTTTTTGCTATTATTTAAAACGGGGTTTTGACGACAGACAAATAAATACATGTGACAAGATTAAATTCTCACCAAATGATTTAATAAATCTCAAGAAGTACTGTGTAGCATAAATGAATAATTTTAAAAAGTATGTGACTAATAAGAAAAGCAAAAGAAATTTAATATCTAATAAAAAAATGCCATGTCTATTGCAGAAAAATGTTTTTAAAGCATAGACAAAAAATAACCGCACGTTTTAATCTATTTTTACGGTTGTCATTTTCAAGTTTCTCAGACATCCTATCTGCTGAATTTACCGAATAATATTAAATGCCTAAATACATATTTTTGTCGTTAAGTGCCCCTTCAAGGCTGGTTCCGAATCCCAGATCTTAGAAAAAAGCAAAAACAAAAGTTCACACTTGTTTCCCAGATCTCTAATCCCAGATAACAAAACCACTTGGAGCGACGCTCCAACTTCTGGTAAAAAATAAAAGGAAGTGGGAGATTAATAAAAGAAATTAAAAACACCAATTATTTATTTATTTTACCAAAAATATGTTACGTATATTACTTTGGTGTCACTTAAATAGAATATGTTTATAAAACTTATATATATATAAATTATTAACGTTTCGTAGTGGGAATTTAAATTAATTTAAATTTTTGTTACCTTCGGCGCATATTTTTGTTACACAAATCAGCATTGTTGCTAAAATAAATAGTTGCGTTTTTGCAAGCACCATTCTAACTTCTTTTTATACAGTAAAACAAATCTAAAATCATAACAATTATATTATATTTATAAATTGGTTTTTTATTAAAATCAAAAGTTAGATAACAGAATTTATCGCGCACATAAGTATGACACTCATGCTTAATAAGGCAATCATCCATATCAATAAAAACAATCAGCGGATGGGTGTCATCCTGAGCAAGAATGAACAAATGTTGAGAATATCCGACTGTGTTTTATACGTTAAGCAAATGTAGATTTTTTATTATCTAGAAATAAAAAAATTGTAAACGCAAAATTTTTAGATGAAATTCTCGTGCATAACACTGTCGCATAATTCAAATTATTCGAATTATTTTACCTTTAACATGTAGAATAATTTTTACATCGGATACAAGAAAAAGCCTGGACTATTTGCAAAATTATGTGGAAAACAACATCATGTAAGAATTTTACGTTCACAGTATTTTGTTTGAAAACTAAAAAAATTGTAAACACAAAATTTAGAGATGAAATTTTTTTGTATGTAACTGTCGAATAATTAAAATATTAAAAGTACTTCATATTTTAACATGTAAAATAATTTATATGTCGGATTTAACCAAGAACGTTAAATATTCAACAACATTACGTGAAATCAAATCACATTAAAGAAGTTTACGTTCAAAGTTTTTTTTGCGAATTCGCGGTTAACATGTAGAATAATAAACAATATTACGTTGCGTAAAAAAAACTATCATGCAGATTTTTTCACAAACAGTAAATTAATACACGGTACAGGTCGTAGTAGATTTTGTAGAAAAAACCTTAAAAAATCATTAATAGGAAGATATTTGTACAAAAAATGCGTAAAACTTTATGACGAAACAGTTCGTAAATTTTAACAAAAACGACCAAAAATTTAAAACTCAAAAAATTTAAAACAATTTTATGAATTTGCAAACAGCAAAATAAAAAATAGCCATGAAATATCTCCTATTAAACGGGATGACGGATGATGGTAGCGTAACTGTAGATTCTTTAGAGAAAGCAGAAATTTTAAATGAGTTTTTTAGGAATGTGTTCACGGCAGATGATAAATTAAAACCTGATTTCCCAAAACAAGTGCCTGAAAATGTTTCTCTAAACAGTATACATTTTCCTGTAAAAAAAGTCGAAAAAAAATTTGAAAAAGCTTCCTTCTAAACTGACTAGCTCACCAGATTGTATTCCACCTATATATTGGAAAAATGTTTCAGAAACCATGGCTCCAGTATTAGCCTCATTTTTTTGAGTTGAATATGATGTGTAGCACTGTTCCAAGCCCATGGCGCGAAGCCATAGTTGTTCCTATTTATAAAAAAGGATTAGCAAGCCTAAAAATCAACTACAGGCCCATTTTTTTAACCTGCATAGCCTGTAAATTAATGGAGTCCATTATTTGCGATCAGATGTTGGCCTATTTGCGTGCCCATAAGCTTATTACTGAAAAACAATTTGGGTTTTTATCTAAGCGCTCTACAGGTCTGCAGCTACTTACTACTCTAAATGATTGGACTTTAGCTTAAAACAGTAAAAAAGTAATCGATTGCGTTTTTATTGATTATCAAAAAGCTTTTGATAGCGTTTCGCAGGAAAAACTTTTAATTAAGCTTAAAGCTTATGGAATTGATCATGAATTGCTAGCATGGTTTTGAGACTACTTGTCAAGTAGAAAGCATTGCGTATTAGTTGAAAATAAAATTTTTAGTTATATGTCTGTAACTTCGGGCGTACCTCAGGGGAGCGTGATTGGACCGTTGCTATTTTTACTGTTTATAAATGATATGCCGAACTGTTTAGAAAGTAGCACAACTGTAAGAATTTATGCAGATGATACATAACTTTATAGTTTTAGAAAAAAAACATGAAACAAATAAATCATTTTTAATATCCTAAAAAATTTCGCTAATTGGTCTCAAAAAAGGCAGTTGAGAATAGCGTATGAAAAAATGTAAAACATTTACACTTGGAGATAATTTGCAAGACAGAATTTATGAATTAGACGGAAACCCTCTTGAAAATGTAAATCAAATCAAAGATTTAGGAGTTATTCTTTGTAACAATTTAAAATCCACTTTATATTGCAACGATATTGCTAAAAAAGCTTTAGCCAGGCTGTCGCTAAATTTCAAAATATTTTCTACAAACAATAAGGACATAGTTCGCGCCTACACAACATTTGTGAGACCGCTCCTAGAATATAAGACAACTGTTTGGTCACCGTATTTAAAAAAAGATATTTCTAAAATCGAACAAGACCTAAGGTATTTTACCCGCAAACTATGTTTCTGGAACAGGTGTCTGGAAGCTAAACCCTGCTATAACCAACGCTTAAAAAGTCTCGGCTTAGAAAGTTTAGAGGTGCGTAGAATTTGAAATGACTTGGTTCAATGTTTTAAATCATAAACGAACTTGTAGATTTAAACAAAACAGATTTTTTACGTTTTTCCGTAATTTACATACCAGGGGTCATGCAAAAAAGCTTATCACTCCAACATCCAAAATTGACGTGTGGAAATTTTTCTTTTCTAGTCACGTGTGTCCTGTTTGGAATTCTTTAAGTAATAATGCAGTAATGTCTCCTAATTTAAAAATCTTTAAAAGCAAATTAAAAAATGACTTTCTTAAAAAATTTACCAAATGCTACTAGCATGATTTTTTTTCTCAGTGTATAAAAATAAATAGTATAATTGTTCTGTACCTGTTACTCCAAATAACAAATTTATTATTTTATTATTTAATACCTGTTTATTGACAATATAATGTAACATATATATGCTGCTGTTTTATTGTATTTTTTCTTTTTATAATTCGTGCATCAGTGTAAAATCTTACTACTGTATTTTATACCACACGAATAAAAATTTATTTAATTTATTTATTTATTAAAACAACTGTTTAACACACAGTTGGACATTTTTTCTCTTATGCATTCTTGTCATGCAGACAAGTCTTATCTCAACAGAAGCATGTTATTGCAACAGTCGAGTGTCACGACACGATAATTGTTCAGAAACCTGTAAATTTTATCTTGCTGGCTGATTTTCGAAACTTTGTTGTAACTTTAGAGTTATAGGTGAAGAAACACTGGAGCCGACAAAAATTTTTGAAAACTTTGAGCAGCGAAAATAATATTTTAGAGCTCAGAATAAAAAAATAGTTCGGACTTAGGTTGAGGCTCAGACGTAAGCTTATATTTTAGCAATATAAATTTTTGTCTCCAATCCATTTCTGATTGAAATTAAGAATTTTAAGCGATTATTTTAAAGTTTTGAATCGAAATTCTTCACTTACGGCTCAACATTACCCATTTTAAGCACCAGCAAGTTTTAGCTCCAAGTTCCTTCGACTTCATATTTTTTATTCTTTTTTTAAACACGGTCCTGATTAGAATATTCCAGAGTTCAATCATTTCAACAATTTAATTTTGTTCTTTATACCTAAAAATCCTAAGTTTTTGAGTTAATGCGAGCCTGCTGGGCTGTAGAAGACGCGAATATTGTGTATTTGTCACTGGGGGTAGCTGACAAAAACAATCGGGTTAAAACACAGTTTTCTAAAATTTAAAAATACAATATGTTTGAGTAAATAACGTGAAAATGAGTAAACGCAAACTTTTGTCCAATATAAATCAAGAAAGTAAATGCTATTAAAATTTTAATCTTTTGAAGTTTATAATTGTGCATTGCTTTAATCCACCGCTGAGAAAAAACTGGTCTTATCATCATTATTTATCAAGATTTTATATACATTTGATAGCTAGACTTTCCGTTTTTATTGCCCTAAAATTAAAGCTTTACTGCAATCAAATGTAAAACAAACTATCGGTTTATTACAAAAAAGTATAGGATGCGGATATATTTTAAAAAATGGATATAAGTCCAGTATATTGTTTGCAAACTTTTAAATCAAATGCTTTTTATAAGTTTTATCTGAAATTTATAATGTTTTGCCTTTTTTATGTCAGTTGTGATTTTTTCCGGATTTTTATGCCGATACTTGTTTGTGTCGAACTTGTCTCAAAAACTTTCGAAAAAGTTTCATAATTAAAACGCTGATTTTTTGAAGATCCGCTTTTTCACGAAATATAAAAATTTTAATCGTCAAACAATTAGCATTTTTTAACTGTTTCATATTATTTGATATTAAAGAAAGATATTAAAATAAGGCATTCATGTTTTAAGTTTATATAGTTTTTTTTGTTTAAAATAAAAAAAATGCTTTGATATTAAATCTTTTATATATAATAGTGCAGGGGGTCGCCGTCGTCATCAGGTGTTATTCGTCTGTAGTTTTTGTTTTGGAATATGGCTATAATCCACTAAAAATCGCGTATTAGCAGACAAAAGTATTAGATGACTTTTGAGTTTGACAGTTATTGTTTTCGAATAAAAATTTTCAAACAATTGCAATTGCAATGATACGGGACACAAGGACTAAAATACTGTACTCAAGGGTACTGGACGCGATAATATACTGGGTATAAAAAAATTTCCTCCACCACAACTCCGTAAATCAGTCAATGAATGAATTCCACGTAAGAAATAATTTGCATACGGTTTGGTTAAAAAGTGCGTTCGCAACTGTCGAATCACCTGAGTTTTTGCTGGAAAACCGCTAAAAACTGCTGAACGTCATATTACTGAACTAGACATACGGAACGACCGATCAGCTGTATGTCAATCATTTTCTTATGCAAATTATTTCTTACGTGCGGGATTCATCCATTCGTATGCAAGTGTCAACGCGAGGGTACCAGACACGCACACGAGGGTATTGAAACTAAACTGAGCAAAGATAGCATAGTTTTTTGCTGCAGTGGGATAAACTTATTACATTTGTTTTTTGCGTATAAATTATTGCAATTGTTAGATTGATGCGTAAAAGGTGGAACTACGAAATAAAATATTTTTTTAAAGAAAACAAAATTTTGAAATTTATAACAAAAAAAGTATCCAAATCAAACATTTTGTGCACTTTTTTTGCAAGAAACCCAAGAAAAACTTTAATATCATTTGATTTTTATTTGATTTGTAGAAATGATATTGATTAGATGAATCGAGATATTTTGAAATGCTATTCTAAATCGTGATGTTTCGCAGATAACCGAGCTCCGGAGCTCTGCCTTAGTTTTTTACTGATTTTATAGATAATTGAAGCGTAATTCCATTGAATATTTTGTCAAAATTGCTATGACACTAGATTAAAAACAATAAATAAAGCCGTAAAATTGGGCAGAGTATAATTTAAAACATATTTCAAGTTTACATAATATTAAAACTTCTCATTTATATTGCAGACCTCCAGAACCCCTTTCACTTTAAATGATCGTGCTTCGGAACATGAAGCTACTGGAGGAACTGCATGTAGAGTTTCAAACCTTTAGGCGGAAATTCCTTCATATTTTTGTACCAGATCTTTAGGCCCGTAAAAGAGATTTGGGAACCTGGGTCCCAAACAAAAAAAATGCTTTCGGCGAAGGCTTATGTTTTTGGGTGTTTTTTGACAATACATTTCCCGCCTTGCTTGAGCTAAGGCTTAGGTAAATGTTTTAGTGATTTAAAGTTTACGGCTCAAAATTTTCCACTTTGAGCTCCAAGTTGGAGCTATGGAACTCATCTTGGTCTTCATTCGCAGCTCCAGAGTTCCGCCTTTTATTTCAGTAATCTTTTTTTAATTCTTACTTTTTTTAATCCTCAAAACACGTTTCATAGTTTAATCATATTTTCACATAGATAATAAACGTTTCAAGCAACATAAATCATTCGAGAGGACTTGAATAACAAATTTTTCCTGAGAAAGTTTTGCAACTTGTTGTGCTTCCATACAAATTCATCTTTTTATACAAAGAAGCAATTACATTTAGTCGTGGCATGATTTTTTTAAATTTTTTTTGTTTTTTGCAAATAACTGTAAAAATAACAAACCTCCGAAGCTGCAGAGCTTTTCTGGAGTAAAGTAGCACTATGAATTACTGGAATAAATTGTAAAAACTGACCTTTAGCATTTCTTTTAATTTTAAACAAATGCTATTAAAACATATACAAATAAATGCTTTTTTAAACAAAGACAATTATGGTATTTTTTAATGACTTTTACGTGGGTTTAGTTCTTTTATTATTACATCGCACAATACATAGTTAATCAAGAAAGAATATAATTTTTAAAAATAAAAAAGAAAATTTTAACGTTTAATTGTCTCATTCAACAACTAAATTCAGCTCTTGCGGTTTAATTTCACGGATTTTGCGAAAGTATTTTTTAGCTCAGCACCCTAGTGTCCAGATTTTTACATTACACTACGATGAGTTTTTAGGCGTTTAAGTTATTTAATGCAAAACTTATTAAAATTTATCACTTTTATTGATTCATATAAATAAATTTTATCACAATCAAGAAGAACTTTTGCTGTTTAGGCTTTTTTCAATTCTTATGACGATCGGTTCAGATTTCCAAATTCGTATAAACAGAAATTAAAATTTCTCACGAACAAATTATGTCGAAATATTTAATTAAAGGCGAACCAAACGTGGTTGTTATAATTGCTCAATAGTAGAAATATAAATTTCATTAAGTAACTAATCAAATAAAATTTATTTAGTGTTATTTATATCAACCAATTTTAATTAAAACCCTAAATTTTCGAATTCTGCTTGGCTTACATATAATTATATATATAATTGATGTTCCCCTAATTTTTATTTCCCCAACAAATCAAACAGCCTCGTTTGTTTTACCTTTTGAACTGGTTTTGATTTTTTTGAAAGAAATTTTTTGATTTTATTGGCAAAAATATTTTAATTTGTTGTCATAGATAGATAGTAACGGCGGTTCCCTGATTAGAGGGATCCTAGTGTTTAAATCAAGCCTGCATTTTGTTGGTGCTTAAAGATATATAATCCGAAGTACATAGTATTTTGTTGGTGCTTTTTATTTTGTAACTTTATCAGACATTACAAAAAAACAATATTGGGTTTTATCTTAACATAAAATATAGCGGCAGCAGCGTTCATTTGACACTACTTCTTAAGCAAAAAAGTAAAGTTGATTAAATCACAATAAATTAATCCAGAAACCTTTAAAAATAACCAAAACCTAATGGGCTACTTGGAATAACTATGAATTTAATTGACTTGAAAACAATCAAAATTCTTAAGCTTAGTTGGTTAGTATATATAATATAGTTAGATATATAATGCGAAATTAAGAAAAGTAAATCCGTGTTGAACATAGTACTTCCTTACTAATTGACGTAAAACATTCAAAAATAGCAACACTCTTTTAAATTCAGGTTTTGAATTATTCACACTTTTAATAACGAGCAATTGCAATTGACAGGAGAGCTAAAATTGCCACTTGTTTAAATTGTAATAAAGTAACGAAATTAATAAATTTTCGATATGAATTGGTAGCAACTTTAATTTACTTTTCGTTCTAATTACAAAAAATTTTCAAACCAGAGAATTAAATAATGATTATAGATTAATGTAAATAAAACTTTTTTCGCCTGTTGCCGTCTTGTGTTTTGCAGGATTCTTGTAACTTCTCGAAAAAAGTGTGAAATGCAAAAAAGTACATTTAAAAAAATTTATTATAACCAGCATCTAAGTTCAACACCGGTGACAGATTATAAAACCCAAACCACTACGCGATAAACATACTGATTTAGAAGAATAAAAATAAAAGTCAAAGGTCAAATCTAGATAGAATAGACGGTATTTTTGTAGTGTTTTATACAGAAAATACAAAGTGAAATAATTATATACTCTATTAGAAATAAATTCTTATCACAAATCTTAAGTTTTTTACCTGATTAATTTTTTAAGTAGCTTGCTTTAACAAGCACTTTATTGTTATTTGTCGACTAATTAATGCTGTAGCTTTTCTAATTTGTTTTTTTAAACAGTTAAAAAATAAATCCTTAATTTTTAATTATAATCTAGGGGTTTAGCAAAACGTGGCTGAATCAAGAAAGAAAAATACATAATTAATAAAAAAGAAGCGAGTCACATTTAAAGCAATATATTGACTATAACATAAAAACTATCTTAAATTTTGAACAAAAATGGTTTAATCCCAATAGTAAAATACTTTATTTTAACAATTATTACTCAATTTAAAACAAACGGCATTTTTTAGCGGCTAAAGATGATGAATTTTTGTTTGAATTCTGAAAAAGCGAGATTTAATAAATTCTTTGTTACGATTGTTTTTTCAAACGTCATACATAACATTTAGATAGATGCATATTGCTTAGTTTGAAAGAGAGTTTGTGTGAATAATTGATTTTTTCATGTCCTCCAAATACAGTTTTTACGAGGTAAGCCAGATGTAATTTAAACACAAACAGACAATAAATTAATTTCATTAATATTTAAAAAGAAATAAAGTTTTCGGAGCTTGAAGTCTGGAGCGAAAAAACTCTGGACCACCCCCGGAGTTTTGAGCTATTTTAATGCTTGTTGAATAATTTACCAACTCATAAAAGTTGAAAATTAAAATCGTTTCAAATTGAAATGTTTATCTACATAAAAAAGTATGAATAATTCACGTTAAACAAAAGGATTTAGCGTCGATGGAATCAAAGGAACTTGGAGTTGGAACTTGGAACCAAAATTAAGGAACTTAGACTGTAATTGGGGAACTTGGAGCCGTAATTTATGAACTTGGAGCCGAACGTAAAAATTGCAAAAACCTTTACCTAAACCTAAGCGAAGCCTAAATTTACACCTAGGCCAATGTTTCTTAAAGGCTTCAAGTTTCCATTCTCGTGGCTCTAAGTTCCCAAAAATTTACGAGGGCTTCAATTTTCCTGCTTGTGGCTCTAAAAACCCCGTACCATACAAAAACAATGTAATGGCATATATTATAGATTTTTTTTGCAAACCTAACTAATTTTTACATGTTAAAACGTTAAAAAAACATCGAAAAAGTGTTCCTTTCAATATTACCGGATTTTAGGAGCAAAACAACCATGCATATATTTGCCAATATGACTTAATTGTTCTTAAATTTGGAAAAACTTAAAATGGTTTAAACTAAAAATAAGATAGATATTGGTTTTGAACCAAAGACTAACTAAAAATACCACAGACAAAAATCAAAAAATCAACTATTTTCATCGACTTTCTTTTTTTGTACTTGAAGCAGGAAACTTGGAGCCGTTGAAAAAACTCGGAAACTTGGAGCCAAAAGTACTCCAATATTAAAACGTGTTTTCTTATACACAATCATACAATAGCGATTCTTATTATAATACTTCTTTTTCTTCTCCTTCATCTTTTTTTTTCTTCTTTTTTCTTCTTGTTCTTTTTCTTTTTCTTCTTTTTATTATTATTATAAATTTAAAGCGCCCTTCTTTAATCATAAAAACGTGCTGTGGCTATTATTAACATTATTCAAAGAAAAAATTTTAAAAAATATTTTGATAAATATGCTTTTCCTAAAAAAACCCGTTGGCTTGCAATGGCATAAAAATTTAGTTCGGCGATCTCACCACGAAACAAAAAACCTCTCAGAGTAAATACATTTCATGGTACTATTTTGAAACCTGAAAAACTACAAATAATAAAATACCTATTTTTAAAATTTTAGCGGTTTTATATATTTGATTAGTGCATTACAAGAAAGTTTTTTTCTGATTATTTTAATAAGTTTACATATGAAAAACCTAGGTTACTAAAAAATAACTTAAAACAATGGTCGAAAATTAAACTTACATAAAAATAAAAGCTAATTAAAAAATTAAAAAAACACAAAACAATAAGCTTAGAAAAAATCAAATTTTATTTAAATTTTAAAAAAAATTAATAAGCTTTAGTTTTAAACCGTTGACGACAATAAATTTACAAATTACCGACGTTGTCATGCGTTAACATGCGTCAATTCGCATGCATTAATTAACCAGCTGTTAATGCGACGGTTATAAATAAAGGTTTGGGGACTTTAGAGCCGGGACTTTAGAGCCGGACCTGGGGACTTTAGAGCCGCAGCAGGGACTTTAGAGCCGAAATGAAAAATGCGTTTTCAAACAATAGTAAAACAATATACAAGTAATATTAAAACATTTACATAACAAATGGAGCTAATTATGCAATGCGGTAATCATTATGCGGGATAAATATGCTTTGGTTTTCTATTGTATATACAGAAGATGACAAGAATAAGGATTTGGCGGGAGAATGGTGGCGCCGTCTGGTAGTCTGGCTTCCAAACATTTTTTGTCGCCAAAGTGAGTGGGCGGGGGCGTCTAGTGGACAAACCTTAGAAAGATTTTTAGCTTAGAAAGAGCTTTAGAAAGATTTTTTCTAAGTCTAAGCCTAAGCAAAACCTAAACCTAAGCCTAAGCAAAACCTAAGCCCAAGCAAAACCTAAGCTTGAACCTAAGCCTAAGCAAAAGACTGAGCTTAAGCAAAAGCCTAAACCTAAGCGACACCTATACCTAAGCCTAAACAGAAAAACCTGAAAGGTGAATAAAGTTAGCCTCTCGAGCCAGGTTTAAGAGTTCGGCTCTAAAGGCCCTTAATTTTTTATGAATTTTCTGAACACAAAACTTACGTTACGGCTCCAAAGTCCCTCCGATACGGCTCTAAAGTCCCACACTGCGGCTCTAAAGATCCTCGGCTCTAAAGTCCCCTTGCTCCGGCTCTAAAGTCCCGTTACCTAAATAAATCATACATCATACAAAAATGATGTTATGCACGCGACCCAGTCACCACGTAAATTTTTTTTTGTCAAAATCAGATTCTCACATTGTTTGTTTACTATTTGTTTGGTTGTCATGTGATCCTAAACATCGACCCTTCATCTTTTGTGCTAAGTTGTAGTATTTTTTGTTTTTTTCTAGCATGAGCTTAACCATAGTAAAAATTAAAATTTTGGTACTTCAGTTTTTTTCTAGACAGTTTCTGCACAATTTGACCATTATTATAGACATATCTTCCTTAACTAATCTCCAACAACAAAAAAAATCAATAAAATACTATGTTAATGTATCAAAAAATAAAATTTAGAAAATTTAAGTGCGCGTTTTTTAAATGTGCACATAAAGGTCGGTTCACACCGAAGTGGCAGCCAATAGCTGATAGTGAACGCGCGCGTTTACATCATTACACTCTCATTGTTGCTGCGGTGTAAACTGTGTGCGCTGTGCGTCACCTATCAGCTGCCACTCCGGTGTAAACCGGCCTTGGAATTAAAAAAATCCGTAAAAAATTTTATAGAAAATTTAAAAAAATATTTAAAATACATGTTGTAATTAATCTTTTGTTAATTTTTTGTTCACAAAAGCATTCATAACTTGTGCAATATTGAGGTTATTTAAAAAAACAAAACTATCATTTCATTCGTATTTAAACGAACAACAAAATGGTGTTATCAGAATATTATATTTTTTCATTGTTATTTGTATTTTTCAATCCTAATTACAAAAGGCAAATAACAGCAAATAAAAGATAGTATTTCTGGTAACACCACTGTGTTGTTCGTTTAAATATACAAATAAAATGATAGTTCGGTTTTTAAAATAATCTCCATATTGCAAAAGGTATGACTGCTTTTGCGAACAAAAGATTAATTACAGCATGTATTTTAAGTATTTGTTAATTTTCTATAAAAACTTTTTACGGATCTTCTAGTTTTTTGGTGCGCTTTTAAAAACGGGCACTCAACTTTTAAAATTTTTTTTTGATACTCAAGATATACATTAACATAGTAATTTATTGATTTTTAAATTTTTATAGGTGAACCATAGTTAAGGGGGATTTGCCTATTAGAATTAGATATTTTTTCCTTTAATTTTAAATATTAAGACCATATTTTTTTTGAAAAGTATCAACTCTTTTAAAGTAAAATACCAATTTTTAAAACGTTAAAAAGTCAATTTTTTATTATATTTTGTTATTTCTAATTCAGTTTTACAGTTTATTTTATTAAAATTTTGTTAAAACTACCAATTTCTAAAACGTTAGAATATTTTTTTTTATATTTTGTCATCTCTAATCCAGTTCCAGAGTTTATTTTGTAAAATTTTTGTTAAAACTACCACGTTATCAACATTACACAAACATATCACTGTATTATAATTTTAAAAAAATTATATAGTCTGCACAAATATAATGTAGAACATAAAAACATAGAATAAAAAAATATATCGCTAACGAAAGGTTGACTAATTTCAAGCTTAATTAATTTGCAGATTTTAACTTTAGCTACATTATACAAAGATATAAGCGTTGTTAAACAAGAATCTATAGAGCAAGAGAATGTCTAGATTTACAAAAAAATTTTGACCAGAAAAAGTCGCACATGCGTGACTTTTTTAGTTGTGCGATAATCATCGCGGAACGACAAAAGCAGTGTTGCATGCAAAAAGCCCACAATTTTTATTGCAAGAAAACTAACATTTTTCTAAAATTCGTTTCGCAGAAAAATTATCAAAACTGAAAGATTTTTGCCGTAAAAATTGCATAAAGTCACGCATTTTGCGACTTCTCTAGAAAAATTTTGGTCGTAAATTAGAGTACAGATAGACATTTTCTTGTGTTATACATTCTTGTTTAAACCAATAATTTGTTTGGCAAAATACTTTTAGCTAATTTTGTTTAGTTTACATAATTTCAGTTTACTATTAAAATTAGACACATCAAATGTTTAAAAATTGTTTTTTTATAAATTATTTTTTACTTTTTATAAATTTGTTTTACCGTCTATAGAAATATAATGCTTTTCTCAAGGTTTATTAATATTGTATATCTGGGTTGGCATACTCTTGACAGAAAAACACTCTGTTTGCATTGACACGTAAAAACAAAAAAAAATGATTTATTATTGAAAAATTAGACAACCAATTTGTGATTTACAAAATGTTAAAAAGTCACATACACTGTAGTAACTTCTAAAAAAATTGTCAAAAGAAGAATCAGTGTTAGAAAACGGAATTCTTTTGTTTGATAAATAAAACAGACTTTTGAAAACTCTTAATGTTTATGTTAGATGGTTTTGTTTGTTATTCCCCCTGAGATTGATTTTTCCTTTATGAGCATTCAATAGTGATGTTACACGGAGCTCCGAGCTCCGTCGATCCAAACAGTTCGGATTTTGAAATTAAAATCGGAATACGACCGGATTAGGATAAGAATCTTCGTCCCATTCAGACGTTTCAAACTGTGCTCTTTTTCCTAAAACTTTAATTTGTCCTTTCTTGATTCCGGCCGGAAAATATATTTGTGAATATGTTTTTGCTAGATCCCAAATATGCGAGTCTAAAAGTACAATAGCATGTAAAAATCACAATAATTTATTTGATACAAATTTAAAAAAGAAAGAATTAAAAGTTTTTTTTGTTTAAAATTAATATCTGTTTATGAATTTTATAAAAGAAAACTTTGCTTGTTAAATTTGGCGTGGCACTTGCTGACAGTTTTTCAGTTCAGTAAAACAGATTAAATGACTGCAAATCAACCGGTCATTTATTTTCTTTCACTTAACAACGGGGTTTTGGTCAAAAATATTTTATTGATGTTGAAAAATTTATATGACGTTCAAATTTTCAAATCTATAATATAAAACAGGCAATTAATAAAACATATAAAACAGACACTTAATTATATACTGTGCTCTGTCTTTTTATAAACACATCAGTAAGTTATTTATATTCCACAAAGAAGTAATCACCAAAATATCTTTTCAATGGCAATAATTACTTGTTTTTTTGGTAGAAAACCGCATTTTTTATTTAAAAACCTTATATATAATATTTGTTATGTATCATGGTTGCAAATTCTAATTTAAATTTTTAAATTAAAATTTAATGTCACAAAACTATGTGGCGTTTTGGAAAAAGTCCGATAAAATCTGTGGTAACATTTTATGTTTTGACTTGGCTTTCAACCCACTGACTATATTCTTTGGACGTTATATAAACCGTCCTGGATTAAAAGATTCACAAATGGTATTCTGTAGCTAACAGAACTTTCTAAGCTAACAGCCTTATGACTGGGGCGCGCGGCATCGGGTATGAACCTCCCGTTGCTGTAAATACAGTGGACGAACTCATGCGCCCAAAGCCTCTGATGTTTCCACTCCCGGTCACCCATTGCAGGACAATAGTCTGTTCTTTCTTTGGGCTATTGACGTAGAAAAGGTCTCCATCCCCTAGCAACATCACATCATACGTCAAATTGAATTTCCAGTAGAGTCCTTCATCTACCCTCCTGCACACCAGGGGCTTCTCGCAAACGATTATATGGTTCCCACGGGTGCAATAATACGCTGTTATGAAGCACCCCTGCTTCCAAAAACCTCAAGCACTAGCCTAGGTCGCCATTGGTATCTTGAAAACCATTGCATCATGTCAGCCGCTGTATTTTTTCTTTGGTTTAAAGCCTAGAGCCGCTTTCACGCGAGTACGAAGGGTGTAGTTGGGTTGGTGACACGACTGTATCTTTTAAGTTCTCGAACCGTCTAGCTCTTTCCGCATCTTTTTTGCCATTTCCTCTCTCAACGTCAGGTGGACTCCACCTCTCACCTTCTTGATCCAGTCGATAGCTCTCCCAAATATTTCCCCCTGATTTCGACTATCGCACCATAGGCTCGAACATGTTTTAAGTCGGCTTCTCCATGCCAACCGTAGTCATGGCCGTGTGAAAAATCTTCCTCCTGGTAGCTTTTTTTTATGCAGTTGGCTTCATCACCACCATGGGCGACCAACCAAAACGAATTCACACAAATTTTAGGAAATCGTTAATAGATAATTATATCAAAACTGCAAAAACTATAATTTTAGTTTTATAATTACCTCTTACGATTAATATATTAAACAGTAATTTCACACTTTATTATTAAGGTAGAGAGAATACAATAAAAATATAAACTTACGGTTCAAACCAATAAACTGTGATACACTTAATTTAAATATTTACGATTAAAATTAATGAATTGTAATTCAACTCTTTTTAAATATAAAAGTAGGGAGAATACAATAAAATTCTACGATTCAATTTAATAAACCGTAATAAACTCTATTTTTGAATATTTACGATTCAAAATAATGAATCGCAAGTTGAATCTTTCAAAATATAAAAGGCACAGATAATACAAGAAAACGCTATAGCTTTATTTCTTTTTTTTACAAAAACCTTTCGCGTTAACTTAAATTACTTAAAAATAATTAAAAATCATTCTTTTCTTAAATTCTAAAAACAAAACTTCTAATATTATAAAATTTTAAAAATCTTATTTTTTCAATTTCTAAATATCTTAAATTTTTTAATTACTTTTTTGTTACTCAACCTTAAATTTTCTCAAAATTAATTCAATTAACGCGCGAAAAATAAAAATAAAACCAACGGCCGGAGAGGAAATTCTGTTAGCTACAGAATACTGTGAATATTTCTCTGAATCTGTGAATATTTCACTCCAAGACGGTTTATATAACGTCCGAAGAATAGTCAGGGAGTGCAAAGCCAAGTCAAAACATAAAATGTTACCACATGATTTTATCTGACTTTTTCCAAAATGCCACATAGTTTTGTGACAAAAAATAATCAGATAATTTTATATAAGCAATTTTTTGTATGGAAAATCACGACAGTTAATTCAGTGTACACAAAGGTCTTGAAAAGATTTAAAAATAATTTGTATATGACTTTGGTTAACGAAAGAAAAAAAATCATAATACACGAAAATAACAATTAACAGAAAAATTTTATTCTAAAAAAACAGCTGGTTGTAAATACTTATTTCTTTTTCATTTTTTTCCGGTCATATACAAATTATTTTTAATTCTTCTCGAGACCTTTGTGTACATTGAATTAACCGTCGTGATTCTCCATAGAATTGTTTGCAATTACTCTATTTTTCGCCCACATAAAATTCTATTTAACTGACACGAAATGTTATAAGATGTTTTAAATGGTTACATAAACCTAAAGCCGACTCCGCAGAATAAATTACAGTAATTGGCAATTTTTCTTTCACGACTAAGATAGTAAAAAAATGCAGAGTCTATTAAAAATGAACAACAACATTAATTAAGATTTAGAAAGAATTTAATTTAATATTTTAAATTAGAATTTTTCAGCCATGCTACAGTTATATTGATATTTGTTTGTAAAAATAAAAACATTTTCTTAAAAAAGTTAATATGATTAGTTGAGTTTCATTATACAAAATTTTGATACATCAAATTACTTATCTAATTCTCACAAAATTTTGTAAATAATATAGTAGAAAGAGTTTTAAAACTTGTTTAACCAAATTTAATCAACCTTTAACATCAAAAAATGTTTTACAATACACAATTTATATATATTTTAACGATTAATCAATCTTTAAACCATTCTTGTTTTACCATTGTTTTTCGTTTGATTATAATTTGACCAATTAAAAAAATCTTTTTTTAACATCAATAAGATTGTTTAAATTTTATAACAAATTATTATGAAAGTCATTGCCATTTTTTTGTTGTTTTTTAAACCTAAAACCCTATTTAGGGTGGGCGCTTTTTGAATAAACAGAATAAAACTGCAAAAACTTTTCTTAAACAACTTGATATGTTTATAACAAAATAGTTTTAAAAGTATTTTTTATATTAAAACCCACTATTTTAGCTTTATCAATTAAATTTACCTTGATCTTCGACTGGAAAAGCAGCAGATAAAGTTAAACACCCTATTATGAATAATGGAGCAACAACAAGAACTGAATGCATTTTGTGTAAAAGCTTTCGTCTAAAATGTAATATTTATTTAACAATAAAGACATCTACAACAACTAAAAAATTTTATGTTTTCAGACAGGGACCTGTTTTATAAAGATATTTGTAAATTTTCACTTTACTAATTTACGTCTACTTTTTGTAAAATACAAGATAAGGGATATACGGGACGGATTTTCGACTTTATAAGTATGGACCAATCCGTGCAGACGCAGAGCGCAGAGGCTGCCAGCTTTTTCACTGATCCGAGATATTCTTTCCGGATTTTAAGTCGATACATCATCCAATATATTCTAGAGTCTGTATTTAACAAATATTAGGCAGAAATTTGTAAAATGCGAATTTACAAAATATCTTCAAAAAACAGATCCCAAAAACCAATTTAGTAAAATTAAAATTTTAAAAAACCTGCTAAAATTTTTATTCAACCCTATAAAGTTTTTTTTTTAAATTTGTAGCCTAAAAACAAAAGAAAAACCAAATTCGCCTTAATTTCGGCCACCATTTAAGTTTAAAAAAACAAAAGCTAAAGCCTAAGACACAAAAAAACGTTTACACAAACCAAAATTATCAACCTTAAGGATAAACAAGACGTTATAAAAGTTAAAAGGGGTATAAGTTCACTCAACCAATCCTTGCCTATCTCTGAGGTTTCGTATCTGAATGCATCCCCCCGCAAAGAAAATAACTTGACTTTTTTAACTGCATTTGAATAATCTGTGAGAAATGCCTACCGGTCCATTGATAATTTAAACCTAGTCGATTGGGATTTGGATTACTTCAACCCGTACAGATGTTCACTACGTTATTCTTATAACTGCATTCCTCTTCACTACGTTATTCTTATAACTGCATTCTTCCGCCAAGGAAAATAACCTGACATTTTTACTTTGTTTTAATTTATTTTGCACACTTTTTTGAAGCATTGGTACCATATATCCTGATAAATGGTGGGTTGGGTGGGGAAACCCTATTGACCCTAATATTTACAATGTTCACTTTATGACTACATCCCTCCGCCAAGAAAATAACCGGACTTTTTCAATGTATTTCTATATTATTTTTGAAAAATTCCTTCCGGTCTATTCGTAATTTAATACAACCTAGTGAATTTAACCCCACTCGTACACATGATGGTGAAAATTGTGTTAAATGTATTGCTTAAATCGTATTGCTTTGTTTTAAATTTGATGCAGTTTAAACACAAAGCAAAAATCCAGAAAATCAAAAAAATTTCCTTTTTGTATAAAAATATTGATAATACAGAAAAACACGAATAAAAAACTTTGCAAAAGCATTTTATTCAACATTTATCCAATTACTTTTGTGCTAGTTCTTTTATGTTTTTAAAAAAATCCAATTTTCTAACACCCAAAATTGGTGGCCGAAATTAACGCCTGGCCGAAATTAAGTCAGATACCCTAATAGACTTTACTAGCCGTAAAGTCTGTAATATGAAAATCACATTTGGTTTAAGTTAAAAAGATCTGGGCTATAGGTTTTTTCACGCCAACTCAAAACCCCTGGCGCCCAGAATTTCGCGTCAACGAGACGACACAATTTTTTAGCTTAGGTGCCAGCCTGACGCCTAGATATTGGTTACTAGTGTATTTTTAGCATCTTTTTAGTTGACCAAACAAAAAAAGAAACAAACTTTTAAAGATATATTTCCTGTTTTGGGTTTTGTGGCGGGTCCGTAATTTTATTATTGAGCGATTGCCTTTTGAGCTGACTCTTGGATCATGATAATAAACCCAGCGAAACGTTAGCAAATGTTGCTAAAAACGTTTCAGCTGGTCTTAGAAAACTAAGGGTGCACCCCATGGTTCACGACCTGAGCTTTTTAAGTTGAATTCAGGTTTTGGCTGGGGTTTCACACCGCACCCCGAAAGGTGGTACCTGGCGGATTGTTAAGCGATTGCCTTTTGAGATGACTGTTGGATCAAGATAATGAACCTCAAGAAGAAGCGCGGTAATTAATATGGATTTTACAATAAATAAAACTGTAATGTTGGGCAATTTCCTCACTTACGTGAAAAAAAAACCATTCTTCTGAAGAAGAAACCCGTCGTGGTTTCGAAACGTCAAGTAATAAAATATTTTTCTGAGGAAATTGCCCAACATTACAGTTTTATTTATCATGAATATTCCTCACAAATCGTTGGAAAATGGATTTTACAAAACGACTCAATATTGTGTAGCTAATATTATAATGATACATCTAGTGATCTAGTTTCAATGGCGCCGAATAAACCTAGAGCTGGAACATGGAGCCAAAAATAGGGAACTTAAAGCCGTATGTGGGGAACTTGAAACCATAAGTTGGGAACTTGGAGCCGAAAGTAAAAATTGCTAAAACGTTTACCTAAGCCTAAGCGAAGTCTAAATCTAACCCGAAACCAATTTTTTTCTTAAAGACCCGAAGTTCCTATTGCTCGTGGCTCCAAGTTCCCAAAAAATTTCTATGGCTCCAAGCTCCCTACTTGTGGCTCTAAAGACACCGTACCATATGGTGTACCTGACATAATTACCAGCATTATTACCTAAAAAATCTGTATGCGTGCATTAAGTGCGTGTTATATATGCATCTCACTCCGCCTTTCTTTATTTTTCCCAGAAGTTATAACTCTTAAGTCTTAAGCGGCTTTTACACC
>JASAMX010011177.1:0-16059 GCA_030248175.1 Microlaimidae sp. YZB2_3 | reverse complement strand
TCCCCGCTTTATTAGAGGATTTACCCGCCCCGGTTTCATTCTCCTCCGCCCAAAAATGAAAAAGTACCCAGAAATTATGGCACCATTTTTGACCTTTTATGACGCCATCGTCGCTAAATTTTTGCAGTTTTTATCCTATTTTAATACATTTTAAGCCATTTTAGACCTATTTTTACCTTAAATTCTCTTTTTTGTCCCTTTTGTCTGTTTTTCCTTCTTTTTTTCTCTCTTTTTTTCCTTTTTTTTCTTTTTTTTTTCTCCCCTGCTTGCCACCTCCGTTTTATTATCCCCCGTTTCAAACAAGTTGCCCTTGCCCCTTGTGCCCCCTCCCATTTTGGAATTGCCCCCTCCACTAAAATCCGGAGGGGGGGGGGCAGTGCACAGATCTGTATGTCGGCAGGTTAGGTAGGGTAGGTAGGCTGCTTATAAAAATCTTTATAGCTATATTATGATTGGGTCAACACAACAGTACCCGGAAAATTTTCTAATATTTGTCTGTAAAAGCTGAAAAAAATCTGTCGCTAAATTTAAAGACCATAAAAAGTCCTAATTATCGAAACCAGGAAACCGTTTATTGCTTTTAGCCATACATGGGCACGGGGGGGTTGGGGGGGTTAACCCCCCAAATTCTGAGAAGTGGGGTTTAACCCCCCCCCCACTCAGAAGTGTGGGGGGGAGAAAAAGTTAACCCCCCCCAATTTTGGAAAAATGAAGAAAAAAATGTATATAAAATGACTTCTAACTGCCTCCAAACTTAAGTTTTGAGGTCAAAATGAATGTTTTAAGCAATAAAAAGCTCAAAAATGCAATAAAAAGGGCTTTTTGACCTAAAATTAGTGTTTTTAACCTATTTTTCCTTCAAAATCGAAAAACGATATGGGTAAAATGCACTCCAGAAAAAAACGATATGGGTATTTTGCGTTTCTCGGATTTTAACCCCCCTAATTTGGGGTTTAACCATACATGGGCACGGGGGGGGGTTGGGGGGGGTTAACCCCCCAAATTCTGAGAAGTGGGGTTTAACCCCCCACTCAGAAGTGGGGGGGGGGAGAAAAAGTTAACCCCCCACTCAGAAGTGGGGGGGAGAAAAAGTTAACCCCCCAATTTTGGAAAAATGAAGAAAAAAAATGTCTTTAAAATGACTTCTAACTGCCTCCAAACTTAAGTTTTGAGGTCAAAATGAATGTTTTAAGCAATAAAAAGCTCAAAAATGCAATAAAAAGGGCTTTTTGACCTAAAATTAGTGTTTTTAACCTATTTTTCCTTCAAAATCGAAAAACGATATGGGTAAAATGCACTCCAAAAAAAACCATATGGGTATTATGCGTTTTTCAGATTTTAACCTCCCCCCTAATTTGGGATTTAACCTCCCCACTCCGGACCAACTTGCCCATGTATGCTTTTAGCCCTAGACATAATGGTCGCCCATTAAATAAATGTAAATGTTTTATTGTCGTACAGGCAAGTTGCATATAAATACATATACACACTACGACACTAGGCACTTACATAGAGAAGTTAAATTAAAAAAAATGCCAGAAGGAACATAATAGGTTAGATATTAAAAAAAATAAAATACGCTTATCAATACAATGCAAGTTAACAATTTAGAAATGAATTACATTACATATCAAATTAAAAAAAAGAAATAGAACACAACTTAGGGATACAATAAACAGTACTTGGAAATATTAACTAAATTTAATTTTGATAAAAACAATAATTTAGGATTTCTTGTGGAAACAACAGATTTATGTAAGTCATTCCACCAAGAGCAAACTCTAGAGCTAAAAAATGTTTGCGGGTATTGATTTTGGATAATTCAATTTTTAACTTGTAACCATTGCTTCGTGTTCTCTCATTTTCGCTGTAACAAAAAAAATCGCTAAAATTTACATCAAGAAGTTAGTTTACTATCTTGTAACAAGTCAATAAATCAGTCTCAACTCTTCTTTTTTGTAAACTTTCTAAATTCAAAAATTTTAATCTTTTGTCATAATCATCATATTTCTTTGATATACGGTTGTATAACTTTTGAGTAAACAACCATTGTACTTTTTCAATGCATTTGAAATTTGGACTTTTGTTTGTTCGTTTTTTATGGATATATTCAAATTAAAATCTATTGTGTTATGATCACAATCAGCTGTAAATGGCTGCTCGACATTTATATCATTAATTAAATGCTTACAATTACAGAATATAAAATCTAAAATGTTTCCTTTATTATGGGTGGGCTCTGTAACCATAGGTGTTTTTGGTCGGGTCCGCTAGGAGGGGGTCCACCCCCGGGTGGAAGGCCAAAAATTTTTAGGGGCGGGGGTCCAGGGGGGTCCGGACCCCCCTGGCTTTTTAGGGGGGGTCGACCCCGGGTGCGAGATTTCAAATTTAGGGGGTGTCAGAGAGGTCCAATTTTTTAGCAAAATATTTTTAACTCAATAATTTAAGTGTTTTTAGGTCTAATATTGAATATTATGTATTAAAACAGCCTATTTAGGCCTAAAAAGTGTATTTAAACACTGTTTTTAACTAAAAAACCGTGTTTTTGACAGTAAATAAAAAATATACTTCCAAATTGGTCGGGAGGGAGGGGGAGGGGGGTCAGCCTCGCTAGGGGGAGGGGGTCAGGCCGGACCGCTCTTGAGATTTGGGAAGAGGGGGGGCCCTGGATTTTTTCTAGGAGAGGGGTCCAACATTTTGCTCTAAGGGTGGACCCCTCTGTCCCCCCCCTCAAAAAACACCGATGTCTGTAACATACCTATTGTTTAAAATTATTTTCAGCGCATGTATTAACTAAAATATCTCAAACCGACTCGGTTTTGTTACTGACAGTAAAATTACTCCAGTTAATGGAGGGAAAGGTTTTTAGTTAAGGTTTTTTTTTCAGTTAAGGTTTTTAGGCTTAGGAGATTTTACCTAATATGACATCGTTGAATGATTTGTATTATTATATCAGACCTGTGCACAGTCTGAAAATGCCCCCCCCCCCGCTTTATTGGAGGATTTGCCTGTGCCCCCCCCTCCCCGTTTTAGTGCCCGTGACCCCCCCGCGAAAAAATGAAACAGTACCCAAAAATTATGGAGCCATTTTTTTATCTATTATGACGCCATCATCGCGAAATTTTTGCAGTTTTTACCTATTTCAATGTATTTTAAGCCATTTTAGACCTATTTTTACCTTATTTTTGCTTTTTAACCCTTTTTTCCCTTTTTTTCTTTTTTTTTCTTTCTCCCCTGCTTGCCCCTCTTACTTTATTGCCCCCCCCGTTTCAAAAAGTTGCCCCCGTCCTCCCGTTTTGGAATATCCCCCCAATAAAACCCCGGGGGGCAGTGCACAGGTCTGTTATATACTTTGTTATTTAAAAAATTAGTGTTGTATAATTATAAAATATTTTCATATTTGTATGGGTTTATTTAGGGTGCAATTTTTCCTACGAGAAACACAGTATCACCGATATGGGATAAACTCAAAGAAAAATTACAAACCAGCAATTGGGCTCGAGCAGGTTTGGGCCTTCCAATGGTGAGATACTTTGTTATAAACATAATATAATTATGGGCTTGGCTTGGACTTTGGTCGAGAGGTAAACAGAAACCCTCCAAAATTTTCAGTAGTTTAACCTAACCCTCCCCAATCACGTGCAACTTCAATGGAGTAAACACTTCGAAACTTGTACTTGTTTTATTTTAATTCTAAAACGTTAGAAAGTTACTTTATTATATTAAAACTAAAAAAGTCTTCACATCTTAACGTCAAAAAAACACGACTTTTACTAATTTAAACACAAAATTTTCGTTTCGCTTTGTTTTTTATTTTATTTTTTTGTTGTGAAGCTAGACATGCAGTGCGAAAATAATCGCATGCGAATAAAACAATATTGTGTGCAAAAGAAGTCGCAGTCCGCACTGCACTAAAACTAACACTGTGTTAAAAATCTCAGCGCAAGAAAACTAGCAGCAAATGGCGAATTTTTGCTAGAAAACTAGCTCACCAGTGCGACTTTTCAAGTAAAATTTTGGTCAAAAATTTAGTGTACTGTCGGACATTCTCTACTGTTATATATTCTTGCTTTTATGCAGTATTTTTTACTTTAGTATTACAAATTAGTAATATATTTGAGTGGATTCTTGTTCAGCTTGATTTATAATTCGTCCAAACTGTCCCAAAAGACGGGGTTTTAAACTCTACAAAGTTTTTTTTTACTTTTATTATTGTTATGTACGCTATTATTATTAGCCCTTAATATAAAAAATGCAATTTTTACGTGGCTTTACGTGTTGACATAAAAACATTTGAATAGACTTCTTACCTTCACTTTAAAATTGCTTTGTTTAAAAAAAGAATTGATAGAAATCGTATGTTGTTTTTTGACTATTTAGGTCAAAGTCTTTTTCTATTTGCTGGTTAAGCTTATGTAAAAATATTATAGATAAAGACTATTATTTCATTATGAACAATAATAATCGCAATATCTGTTGAACGTTTAAGAATTAGATAACTCAATTAATAATTTGGATCATTTGTTGTTGTTCTTTTGCTATAGCTAAGTAATGTAAGAACATGAATAAATCAATATGCAAATCTAGATATAAAATTTTTTTGCTCGGAAAGCACGAAAATCAAAATATAAACTTGTATTGTTTATAAAATTTTGGATCAGATCTATTGGGATTGGGTTTGTCTGTTGTGGCGAAAAAATTTGGCAACTGGGACCCACCTTTTTTGGCTCTAGTTCAATATTTAATATCCTTTTTTTCGGCACGTTTCAATTAATTTTTTTAACAATTTTTATAAAAAATTATTTTTACGTAAAATACAAACAATTTATATTCATTTTTTTGTTTTAAAAATGTATGTTTGATTATTTTTGGTCGCTATAAAAAATTTGGACTGAGACCAAAGAGTGGATTGAGTCAACATTTTTCCAGCCAAAACAAAATGGACGCGGTCCGAATCCACTCGGACCAAAATTGTATGAATAGAAGTAAGTGTAAGTTTTGACTGGAATTAAATTTATTAAACAATTAGAATATAAATAATTCAATAACAAATTTTCTGTTGTTTTTTGTAATAGCTTTTAAATATAGTTTTTTTTATATGGCAGATAAATTTTATATAGCATATTTGCTCAACAAATGTATTAAGGTTTGATCTATGTATGTAGTTGCATATTTTCCATTTTTATCTTATATAATTTTGATGTGTGTACCACGAGAAAAAAATTCAGTGAAAACAATTAAGAAACAAATTTAAACCAACCTTCTTTGACTATTTGAGCTAAATTAAGAAAAGAATCGGGATATCCGTCCAGATCTTTACCACATATTTTACAGAAGTAAATAAGAGATTGTTTTTTGCGCTTAGGTTTCTTTTTAGAAAAAAATTTCTTCCAGCCCATATTTACACCATAATATGTACAAAATCGAACATTTTTAATAGCTATAAATCACCAACAAATAGATATTTTTTAGTTTGTTTTTTAAAAATAACAAAAATTAGGTATAACAAAGTATTGTTATACTTTGCACGATTTATTTTAACAGAATTGTACAACCAAACATTATAAAAATGTGAAACTGGTTATATAACACGATCATAACGTACTTAAGATGATCAGAATAATTTCCCAAAACATTTTTACTGTTTTTTTTTTCTAATTTTAAAACTTATCTAAAACAAAAAAGGTTCCGCAAAATTTATTTTTAAGATTGCAAACATTGATTTATAGATATCCATTGAGAAATAACGCTTCTGGTTGAAAGTTATGAAAACTGAAAAAAAATGAAATTCAACTTTTGTGTTTTGATAATACTGCTTAAAAATAAAAGCGGTTTTTAATCAGGTATTAAAAACAATTAATGAGTTAAATATTTACGTTATATTGCCTGAGATTTTTTTTTGTTTTGACTCTTTTTAAAAAAAATTGACTGGACGTGTAAATGATCTGCAGTATTTACAGTGTACTTAAATACTGCAGATCATTTACACGTCCAGTCAATTTTTTTTAAAAATAGTCAAAACAAAAAAAAATTCAGGCAATATAACGTAAATATTTATCTCATTAATTGTTTTTAATACCTGATTAAAAACCGCTTTTATTTTTAAGCAGTATTATCAAAATACAAAGGTTGAATTTCGTTTGTTTTTTTTCAGTTTTCATAACTTTCAACCAGAAGCGTTATTTCTCAATGGATATCTATAAATCAATATTTTCAATCTTAAAAATAAATTCTGCGGAACCTTTTTTGTTTTAGATAAGTTTCAAAATTTGAAAAAAAACAGTAAAAAATGTTTTGGGAAATTATTCTTATCATCCTAAGTACGTTATGATCGTGTTATATAACCAGTTTCAGCATTTTTATAATGTTTGGTTGTACAATTTGTTAAAAATAAATCGTGCAAGTAATAACAATACTTTGTTATACCTAATTTTTGTTATTTTTAAAAAAACAAACTAAAAAAATATCTATTTGTTGGTGATTTATAGCTATTAAAAATGTTCGATTTTGTACTATATTATGGTGTAAATATGGGCTGGAAGAAAATTTTTTCTAAAAAGAAACCTAAGCGCAAAAGATCAATTCTCTTCTTACTTCTGTAAAATATGTGGTTAAAGATCTTGGACGGATATCCCGATTCTTTTCTTAATTTAACTCAAATAGTCAAAGAAGGTTGGTTTAAATTTGTTTCTTAAATTGTTTTTTCACTGAATTTTTTTCTGTGGTACACACATCAAAATTATATAAGATAAAAAATGGAAAATATCAACTACGTTACATAGATCTAACCTTAATACATTTGTTGAGCAAATATGCTATATAAAATTTATCTGCCATATAAAAATACTTATTTAAAAGCTATTACAAAAAACAACAGAAAATTTGTTATTGAATTATTTATATTCTAATTGTTTAATAAATTTAATTCCAGTCAAAACTTACACTTACTTCTATTCATACAATTTTGGTCCGAGTGGATTCGGACCGCGTCCATTTTGTTTTGGCTGGGAAAATGTTGACTCAATCCACTCTTTGGTCTCAGTCCAAATTTTTTATAGCGATCAAAAATAATCAAACATACATTTTTAAAACAAAAAAATGAATATAAATTGTTTGTATTTTACGTAAAAATAATTTTTTATAAAAATTGTTAAAAAAATTAATTGAAACGTGCCGAAAAAAAGGATATTAAATATTGAACGGTAGCCAAAAGGTGGTCCCAGTTGCTAGTTTTTTCGCCACAACAGACAAACCCAATCCCAATAGATCTGATTCAAAATTTTATAAACAATACAAGTTTAAATTTTGATTTTCGTGCTTTCCGAGCAAAAAAATTTTATATCTAGATTTGCATATTGATTTATTCACGTTCTTACATTACTTAGCTATAGCAAAAGCAACAACAAATGGTCCAAATTATTAATTGAGTTATCTAATTCTTAAACGTTCAACAGATATTGCGATTATTATTGTTCATAATGAAATAATAGTCTTTATCTATATATTTTTACATAAGCTTAACCAGCAAATAGAAAAGGTTTTGACCGAAGTAGTCAAAAAACAACATACGATTTCTATCAATTCTTGTTTTAAACAAAGCAATTTAAATGAAGGTAAAGTCTATTCAATGTTTTTATGTCAACACGTAAAGCCATGTAAAAATTGCATTTTTTATATTAAGGGCTAATAATAATAGCGTACATAACAATAATAAAAGTAAAAAAAAACTTTGTAGAGTTTAAAACCCCGTCCTTTGGGACAGTTTGGACGAATTATAAATCAGGCTGAACAAGAATCCACTGAAATATATTACTAATTTGTAATACTAAAGTAAAAAATACTGCATAAAAGCAAGAATATATAACAGTAGAGAATGTCCGACAGTACACTAAATTTTTGACCAAAATTTTACTTGAAAAGTCGCACTGGTGAGCGAGTTTTCTAGCAAAAATTCGCCATTTGCTGCTAGTTTTCTTGCGCTGAGATTTTTAACACAGTGTTAGTTTTAGTGCAGTGCGGACTGCGACTTCTTTTGCACACAATATTGTTTTATTCGCATGCGATTATTTTCGCACTGCATGTCTAGCTTCACAACAAAAAAATAAAATAAAAACAAAGCGAAACGAAAATTTTGTGTTTAAATTAGTAAAAGTCGTGTTTTTTTGACGTTAAGATGTGAAGACTTTTTTAGTTTTAATATAATAAAGTAACTTTCTAACGTTTTAAAATTAAAATAAAACAAGTTTCGAAGTGTTTACTCCATTGAAAATGACTACCAGCGTCTGTATTTTTTTGTTGGGCAACCAGACTCGCAGTTCTAAAATAATCGCAGTGCGAATAAAACAGTATTGAGTGCAAAAACAGTGTGCAAAAAAAGAAAGCTAACACTGTGTTTAAAATCGCAGCGCAAGAAAACTAGCAGAAAATGGCGGATTTTTGCTAGAAAAGTCGCACCCAAGTTCGAAAGTGCGACTTGTTTTGCAAAATTTTGGTCAAAAATTTAGTGTACTGTCGGAAATTTTCTTGTGTTATATATTCTGGATAATATTAACAAATATGGATACGCATATATTAACAATTATGGATAGCAACAAATACGGAATATATAGCAACAAAAAACCCATACAAAATAATACTACAAAAAAATATATAATACTATATATAGTATTATATATTTTTGATATTACTATATCGCACGTTGCGTGTAACCTATTATCGAGTGTACATTTTAAAATGTGCTGATATTCACCAAAATTTTGTTTTGAATAGTGATTAAAAAATAATAATTTATTTTTGAAAATTTTTTAATTTGTATTTTGTATTTTTAGTTAATTTTTGTATTTTAGTTAATGTTAAAAGAGTAAAACATGGCTAAATGTATAATTTACGATCAATTGTTCAATTTAAGTAATCTTTCATGTTTTGATTTTATTTATTTAAGCCCAGTTTTTATTGTTTTAATTATTCATTATTGCAAAATGTTTACAAGCACAGAAATTAAGTTTTTTTTTTCTACTTTTTTAAATATGAATAAAATATTTTAACCAAACAACATATTTTTTGTTATTTTTTAACTATTTCACTGTCACTATTTTGCAAAAATATACAATTTTCTATTGATATAGTTTAACATTACTTTAACTTTCAATATAAAATATACCCTGAATCATTTATCTATATTTTATTCAGAAATATACGTTTTAAACAATAATGTTCGAAGGTTTGTTTATTCATGATATATTTTTACAAAAAATACAAAATGTAGGTTTTACTATTTTCCTTGCAGTTTATGATTCTATGTAATTTTTAAATTGTAAAATTCAGAGTTTAGTTTCTGGGGTTATTATTCTACTATTTAAAATTTGTTTGTTCTATTGTAAGAATTTCAGAAATATTTGTAGTTTGTATAAAAATGATGCTTACCGTTCGTTAAAATTTATATATGGGTAAATTGATAAAAAATTATCAGTGTGTAACTTAGCTTTTTAGCTAAAAACAATATTATTTTGTTTTCTTAGTTTTTGTGGTTTTTATTGAAAATAGAATGACAGGTTTTTTTACGATATTTGGTGCTATTTAAATCATTGCCAAACTAAAATGTTACATACCAATAACAGATCGTTTTTAATGTTTTTTTGAACTCATATTTTTTGAGCGGTTTCCGAAAATGGTGTTGAGGCTCTTTGGTTTAAATTTTTTTACAAAAACACAAAAAATAAAGTCTTGATTACATACGATGTGTTTTCATATACATATCATATTTGTTATAAAAATTCATAAGTTAATTTATAAAAAGAGTTTAAAAATAGTGTGTTTGAATTTGATCACGATTCAAGCTTTGTTGTGACAACTACAAAGATGTGCGTTTTGCTCTCAAAGATGCTTCACTTTCACAACTTTACAGTACCTATAGTTCTGTTATATTATAATAAACATTATCGTAATAACGATATTGATTACAATAACGCGTAATACGTTATTATCATACCATGTAAAAACGTAATTGTGGAACTTGGCTGCTGGGCAAAAATGCAATCAAACAACCGTGTCCAAATTGAGTAGCGCGCCTTTGTGGGGTAATTAATCATATTATGCAGCATTAATTAAAAAAAAACTCAAGTTCATACAGTTCATAAAATACACAAAATTAGGCAAAAATTACTGTTATATATTATTTACATTAACTATTTATCTGATATTTTTTAGCTCTTCTAAGTTTATTTTAGTTTATTATGCGCATAAAATACCACAAACACTCGTTAAATAATAAAGGATTATATGAAGATTAAAATAAAAATTATTTAATTTTTCAGATTTCATTTATATTTTTATGCTTTAAAATGAATTTAATTGTATGCTGAACAGAAGAAAAATACCAAAAATTGTAAAAATTAACTCAGCATACCAAACAACTCTGACAATATAATAGTTTTTTGGAAATTTTCGTCTCCAGAGTATTTGGACATCTTCAATTTTACCCCAAAGCCAATTTATCACGACAGGACTTTTTTGACCTCAAGATTGTTGTTTTGATCAGATGTTCATTTAGCTTTTGTTTTATTATTCACATAATGAAAACACTCCATCAATCACAAAAGAAGGATTTAAAAAATTGCTAGCGTGTGATTTTGTTATTTTGTTATGTCGTTTCCTAAATTCAACTACTCTCGTTTACTTATTTCTAAAATATTGTATTCAACATCAGTAATTGGCCTCATTTACTTTCTAACAATATATTTATAAAATAATAAGAATAAAATTTTGGTCCTATTTCTTACCCTGAAGCTTTTGTAATTTTTTACATTATTTCGGGCTTGCCTAGAGTTTACAATTTACGTATTTGAATGGTAATAATGAGGTATTGCGAGAAAAAAATTTTTATATCTAGATGAAAAAAGCGCATTGCAAAAAGTTAAATTGCATAGTAAACCGTGAATTTATCTCATGAAAAAGTTATAATTTTGATATAGTAAAAAATTTTGTTTTTGAATGCATTAAAAATTAAAAAAAAATTTAAAACTACTTATATTTTTTCATTATATTTTGCTGGATTTAGGTTTTGATTAACAATATATCTTCAAAGAGACATACAGTGCAATTAAATTAGTGTAGTGACAAAAATAATAAAAATTTTGGTTATAATTAGGATGGACTTTTATTGTTCTGAAATTTAATTTTTAGCAGGTTCATAAAGTAATTAATTTTGTAATGACTTTTCTGGCGATTTGAGTTTTGTTAGCAAACATAACAAAGAAAATGTAATAAAGGTGTTTTTTAAATGCAAAAAATTAATTGTTTACCTACTTGATTTTGATGCACCTGTGTAACAATATTTGTTATGAATACAGTAAATCTAAGTTAAACTTTTTTGGAAATGATTGCATTTATTTATTTTTTTTGTTAATTGTTGGTTTTAAATAATTCATAGATTGCAATTTCGTAAAGAGTAAAAAAAAGTTTCTATTCAATCGGAAGGAAAGGAAAGAAATGTAATAAAGTGATATTGCTGTGTTTTACATCATTAAAAGTTTAAGTCTAAACTTGTGTTTTTTGTTTAATTTGAATGAAAAAATTGCAATACTTAGGTAATATAATTTAGTTCTTTAAATAAAAAAATTATTTTGTTCATTTGTCTGTTAAATTTTTTATTGCTTTTTATAAAAAATTGTAATTGTGCGCCAATCCTCTTAAAAATTGAAACATAGCTTACGCGATAAAAGTGTATTTTAAATTAATCAGTAGTCGGAATAGATAGATAATCTTTTATATATAAATAACTAAAACGGCTAAAAAGGTCATTTCAGAATGGTGATTTCTTTAAAATATGTCAATTTTTTCGTAATATATCAGTTTATGTCAAAGCATGTCAATTTTTATTTGTTTGCCAGGCCGGCAAGATTTTTCGACGCTTATAAATCTGCCCCCACCACATTGCACCGATATATTTCATTGTTAACAAAAGTTTTGCTCTAGTTCACATGTACAAATTTCTGAGCATTTGTTGTGCACACAAAAATTTTTTAATTGATTAGAAAATGTTAGGATTAGCAAATATACAATCATGACCCATAAAAAATTAAGACAGCTGCGTCAATGACAAATCCACTGTAATCAATCAATTTAACATTAGGTTTAAATTCTTTTCAAGTTGCAACTTAATTACTTAACTAAATAAACTACCACAATTAAAAAATGTCTACACTAACACTGTGTAAAAAACAGATTACAAACTCATTTTTACTACAAAACAAAACTTTTTTGACTAATTGGAGTTACTGCTCCTTGTTGGGACTGTACTAACATTAAATTTAAAAAGGAATTATAGGCAAATAAAATCTACTCTCTAAAACATCTTACTGGTTTTGACTTTGCAAATTGCATGCTCTAACAGTAAAAATCTCGTACATCGTCAACCAAAACGGTTTTTTACTGGATTACCAGTAAGAAAATACTGGTTGCGTCAGTAACTAGTAAAAAAAATTGCTGGTTTCACCGGTAACCAGTAACTGTAATACTCTCTTAAGTTACTGGTTACCGGTGAAACCAGCAATTCTTTTCTGGTACGCCAGTAAAAAACCGTTTTGGTTGACGATGTACGAGATTTTTACTGTTAGAGCATGCAATTCGCAAAGTCAAAACCAGTAAGATGTTTTAGAGAGTAGCTGACCGCGAAAATTGCAGTATTGAATCAACTATTTAACAACAAAACCATTCAAAATTTTTAACGGAATCGGTTTAATAATAAAGATCAAAACCCATATTTTAATAATTATTTATCAATTTACTTAATTTAAAACCCAAATGCAAATTTTTAAGGGCCAAAGATTGGTAATTCTTGTATATTTTGTAAAAAGGTGGAATTTAAAAAAATTCTGCGTTCTTATTTGTTTTTTTTTCAACGTCATCACCGCACAATTTTAATTGGTCCCCTCATGTTTGCATTCTAATTTTCAGCGTCAGCCAGATATAATTCAACCATAAAATCTGTACTAAAATTTATGATTGTACCATAAAACCATTATAACAAACAAATCTAACATTTAAGCATATAAATGTAAATCAAATTAAAATAGTTTTTGTAACAAAAGTAAATTCTAAAAAGATTAAGTTCAAAATTAGGATTTGTTGAAATAACCATATTAACCCATTATCATTTGAATTGTTTTCTCCAAGTGTATGATAGAATATTACGGGTATTACTTCCCTAAACTCTTAAAAAAGAACTTTCACAAATATATTTCCTAATGCTGTTGACCATTTTTTAATAATAAGCATTTCAAATTTTATCTGTAACATTTTCAGTATAAAAGCTACAAACCTTAAATATCAGAAAACTTATTCAGGTAGATGTAGAATTACTATGCAGAATAGCGGAACGTTGTGAGTACGGATACGAAAAGTTAAGAATAGGCTAAGTTGCGAAATATAAATCACCACTAAAATTGTCTGATGCATTTTTCCGATAATTGCAAAATAATTATAATAAATTTTATATAAAGTATTAATTTTACTAATCGAAAAAATTCCTTAAAAATTTTATTGGCTCTCTAAACTGTTCCCCGCGCATAAAACCGTAAGGTAAGATTTTAAAATCCAAACCGACAGTTTATAAAAAACATTTTTTAAAACTTTTAGTTTGAATTTTAAAATTGAAGAAAGTTGAGGTTTGAACTTCTAACCGTAAGAAGGAAATTTCAAACATTTTAAATCATTAAAACCTGCGCTTAAATATTAAAGGACAACAGGTGCAACAGAGCGTGTGCAGTTTTGTTTTATGGGTTTTATGAAGTTTTATTTTAATTATTTTAGCGCTTGATTTTATTCAAGCTTTTTATATGTTCTTATATTCAAACTTTTGAAATGTTCAGTTTTTATTCCTACACAAAAGTAAATTATATTTTTTTAATTGTGAACAAATATTATAAACATGTTATTGGATTATTAAAACCATATTAATATTAATATCGTTATCGTAGATAAATCTTTTGTGTGGCAAGTAAGGATGCATTGAGCTGCTCACAAATGTTTAATACCAATTGGTACTCACATATATTTAATTGTTAGTATCAAGCTTAAACTCACAATATATCTCAGGCTCAAGATCAAGCTTACATTTGGCCCAAGCCAATTAGCTTAATTGTGAGCTTGACCCTAAAAAATAAAAAAATCTATTATACTTTACCAAAGATGTGTAACTCCTGAATAAAAAGCCTCGTTAGAATATGCCATTATAACAACATAATTTCAATCCATTTAAATGGTATTTTTACTTTAAAGACATAATTTTCTGTTATATCACGCCAGTTATAATAAAATGCATCTTTTAATTTAATAATGAAAGAACTCAATTTAAATTTACGTGAATAAATAACCCTATTTCAATTCAAGCGAATTAATGAAGAATAGGCTATTATTTTGGTTGTATTTTTTTAAAAATTGCATAATTTTTACCCATTATCTGTTGGTTTTCAACTTTCATTAAAAAAAACTAAATTTTCAACAAAAACGATGTTTTGTGTAAGAATAACCATTTAAAAATGAAGTAAAGAATTTTTGTTTTTGATTTCGACTATTTTTTGGCAGAACTTTATTCTGCGTTCCAAAAATTTGTAACTGTTTTTTTTTTGTTCAAATATCTTTAGACCGCGTAAAAAAGGCCTAAATAAGGATTTTTGGGACATTTTTTCTTAGAACAATGTCTTCTTTGCTGCGAAAAGTTTTGTTATAAAAATATTAAAAAAAAACAGGCGTTTTATTTTTAACTTATTTTAACACCCTAATTTATTTTGATTTTAATAAATAATTTCTCGAAATATTAGTGTTTTCTTAAAAAAAAAACCCCTGAGATTGTTACCCATTGTTTGTGAAACGGAGAAATCGAAACAAAATTTAACGAAAATGACAGGTATTTTATAAAATTATATTTTTTTTAGTTTTCTTTTGTTAAAAACTCTGTCGAAACCAACCATTGGAAAATAGCAAAATTGAAACTTTTTCATATAAATAAAAAGTTTCATAAGACACTTAAATTCAGCCTTTGTTCTCCTGCCAAAAAATTTGCCAACCGTTTTAATTTGAAAATCTCAAGTTCTTTCACTAAAACACTAATTTATATCTCGACAAAACTTTGTAAAAACTTTCAATCAATAGGTTTCAAAATGATTATAAAAATACTTTGGCTTTTTTATAAATTTTTGCACTAAATTTTCTTTGTAAAAAAGAATGCCCTACATTGGTCTTTAAAAATATTTTGATGATAAAATATTACACGAGTTTGGAGCACAAGGTTATTATATTTTTACAAACAATCAAAAGGTGTCAATTTATAAAAGAGTTACAACGATGAATGGAAATATTTCTTTTTTTTATTTTTTACACACTAGGAAAATTTCCGCATAAATTGGTTGCTTCGTTCGCTAGATATAATTACTTAAAGGAACACTGTCACAAATCAAATTCCTATGACGCTGGATCAAACAACTTTTTTTGTTACTAAACGATTAAACTGAAATTTATAAATGTTGTCGAATTGGTCTGAACTGAACTGAATAAGCCAAAATATTAAATTTGAGGTAGATAGGTTTTGTATTAAAGGAATAATCCATTCAAAGCGTTATAGGCATGTGATTTGTGACAGTGCTTCTTTAATATTTTATTCTATATTCCAAATCAGTTTGCGCAAAAAGTTATTAAATTAAAAAAAAAGGTTTTTGATAATATACTCAATTTTATCCTTTGAAGTTTAAATAATAAAAATCAATAAATTAAACATTCTTGTTTCATGTGGCACGTTAGATGCTATAAAAACTTCTTTAAAATGCTATTTTTAAAATTATGATTATGGTTATATTATATCTGATTGACCGCAAAAATCGGAATGCATACATAAGCGGACCAATTAAAATTGCGCGGTTATGACGTTTTTTTAAACAAATAATAACACAGGTGTTTTTAATTCCACCTTTTCACAAAATATTTAAAAATTAACCAACTTTAGCCTTTAAAAGTTTGCATTTGTGTTCCAAAATAAGTACCTTGATGAATAATTATTAGATATGG
>JASAMX010011175.1:0-10227 GCA_030248175.1 Microlaimidae sp. YZB2_3 | reverse complement strand
TGACAGACTTGGAACATTTCTTCGGGTAGAAGGAGTGGGAGATTACTTGAGCAGAACTCTTTGTGGAAGTAAGTCAAATTACGCATGTTTATGGTTTTCTTTTTCACGAGATTTAAGGAAATTCAAATCTTCAAGAATAAACCATAATACTGTTTGCAGTAAATACATTATGTATTCTTAATTTCAATAGGAAAAAAGTAAGAAAATGTAATTTTAATTTTTTTTGTTGTAATCTTACTTACAATTTATGATAAATAATATGATTTATAAATAATGTTTTAGATTTTTAATGTAAATATTTCATTGTGACACAAAATCCCGCCTCATCAAATCACAGAGATTGTACATGTTAGCCAAATCCCAGAGCCCGGCTCTTATTCGCTTACTTATTTCTTTGGTCATGATTGATAACAAGCCTTTAAAAAGGTAATTTTCAGTCTCTATAAATAGTAATGGGAAATTTAAACACTCCAGTTCTCTTTTTGTATTTCTTGAGTGTAAACCAGTTAGATTCGTTTCGATAAATTATTCCTGCGTAAAAATGCCTTCGGTAAAAAACTTTTGACAAATGACATTCTGGTAAAATATCATTGGGCAATTTCACATTCGAACTGATTGACCATCGATCAATTTAGTTGATTTTTAGGTTTTGCTTAGGTTCAGGAAAAATAAGCCTGAAATTTAATCAGTCAGATTGTCAAATTACCCGATGGTATTTTTACTAGAATGTTATTTGTAAGAAATGTCGGTATTAAAATTATACTCTCTAAAACATCTTACTGGTTTTGACTTTGAGAATTGCATGCTCTAACAGTAAAAATCTCGTACACCGTAAACCAAAACGGTTTTTTACTGGCATACCAGTAAGAAAATACTGGTTGCGTCAGTAACCAGTAAAAAAATTGCTGATTTCACCGGTAACCAGTAATTTAAAGAGTGTTACAGTTACTGGTTACCGGTGAAATCAGCAATGTTTTTTACTTACCGACGCAACCAGTATTTTCTTACTGGTATGCCAGTAAAAAACCGTTTTGGTTGACGATGTACGAGATTTTTACTGTTAGAGCATGCAATTCGCAAAGTCAAAACCAGTAAGATGCTTTAGAGAGTACAATAATTACGCCTATGGAATTATATATATATATATATATATATATCTATATATATATATATATATATATATATATATATATATATATATATATATATATATATATATATATATATAAATGGCTACTGATATTAAAATTATACTATAATTACGCCTATAAATTATACAATAATTACGCCTGTAGATCCATTATTTTATATCGTGTTCTTTTTACACTTTTACCCAAAATAATTTGAATTATTAGATTATTAGTCGTTAAATCATTAGTTATTGTTAAATTTTTGACAGATTTTACTGACGCTCACTTAAAATTAAATTTTTGTTTCATGTTTCAGAAAAATCTGTTAAATTAGCTGACTTAAAAAGCATTTCTTTTATTCAAAACATATTAATTATTGCAACGTTTAAGTAATGTTGAATTACCATTATCATGTATTTTTAAAAATATAAGGCAATTAAAGCTACAATTTTACGGTTTTTACGTGTTTCACTTATGTTATTTTTTGCTAAATGCCCCTCTAATGCTTGTGTAACTATGTAGCCTTATATGCTTTATATTTATAGAAATGCCTGATGGTGGCAATTTGACATTACCGAAACATTGCAATAACTAATATGTTTGGAATAAAAGAAATGCTTTTTAAGTCAGCTAATTTAACAGATTTTTCTGAAAACATGAAACAAAAATTTAATTTTAAGTGAGCGTCAGTAAAATCTGTCAAAAATTTAACAATAACTAATGATTTAACGACTAATAATCTAATAATTCAACTCATTTTGGGTAAAAGTGTAAAAAGAACACGATATAAAATAATGGATCTACAGGCGTAATTATCGCAGAATTTATAGGCGTAATTATAGTATAATTTTAATATCAGTAGCCATTTATATATATATATATATATATATATATATATATATATATATATATATATATATATATATATATATATATATATATATATATATATATATATATATAATTCCATAGGCGTAAATTATTTGTACTCTCTAAAGCATCTCGACCGGTTTTGACTTTGCGAATTGGCATGCTCAACAGTAAAAATCTCGTATATCGTTAACCAAAAAACGGTTTTTTACTGGCATACCAGAAAAATACTGGTTGCGTCGGTAAAAAAAAATTGCTGATTTCACTGGTAACCAGTAACTGTATCCTTTAAATTACTGGTTAACGGTGAAATCAGCACTTTTTACCGGTACCAACTCAACGAGTATTTTCTTACTGGTATGCTAGTAAAAAACCGTTTTGGTTTATGGTGTACGAGATTTTTACTGTTAGAGCATGCAATTCCAAAAGTCAAAACCAGTAAGATGTTTTAGAGAATAATAATTTAAATACTGATACTTTACAAATAACATTCTAGTAAAAATACCATCGGGTAATTTGACAATCTGACTGATTAAATTTCAGGCTTATTTTTCCTGAACCTAAGCAAAACCTAAAAATCAACTAAATTGATCGATGGTCAATCAGTTCGAATGTGAAATTGCCCAATGATATTTTACCAGAATGTCATTTGTCAAAAGTTTTTTACCGAAGGCATTTTTACGCAGGAATAATTACTGGGAACGGAATCTAACTTGTTTACACTCAAGAAATACAAAAAGAGAACTGGAGTGTTTAAATTTCCCATTACTATTTATAGAGACTGAAAATTACCTTTTTAAAGGCTTGTTATCAATCATGACCAAAGAAATAAGTAAGCGAATAAGAGCCGGGCTCTGTGATTTGGCTAACATGTGCACAATCTCTGTGATTAGATGAGGCGGGATTTTGAGGCACAATGAACGATTTCCATTAAAAATCTAAAACATTATTTATAAATCATAGTATATATCAAAAATTGTAAGTAAGATTCAACAAAAAAAATTAAAATTACATTTTCTTACTTTTTACCTATTAAAAGTGAGTCCATAATGTATTTACTGCAAACAGTATTATGGTTTATTCTTGAAGATTTGAATTTCCTTAATCTCGTGAAAAGAAAACCATAAACATGCGTAATTTGACTTACTTCCACAAAGAGTTCTGCTAAGTAATCTCCCACTCCTTCTACCCGAAGAAATGTTCCAAGTCTGTCAAATAGTCTGTTTTGAACTGTCGGGTTTCCTCTTGCCATAGCCATAAGTAATTGAAAGCACGACTGGTATACCTAAATTATACTTTAGCTTTACAGAAGTTGTATTACTTTCGTAAATACTCATTTACTTTATGTACATGTTTTTTTTAAAATTGTTTATATTATAATATTAATAAAAATGCTTTTTTTTGTTTGTTCAAAAAACATGAGAATATACTAAAATTATAGTAAAATACATAAGCTTTGCATTCATTTGTTGGTAATTTAAACAAAAGTAAAATCACATTTGCTAATTACACATCGAACCCCGAAATTTGACAGCAATTATCAATTTAAAAGCAATATAATTTATGATTTTACATATAAAGTTAAGTTAAAAAACGTGTACAAAAAACAAATAATCTACATTGACGCTCAAAGTTGATTTTTAAGCGAATATTATGTCCCAAATATGAAAGATGAAATTTCCGGCTATTAAAGCGTAAGGAGCTACGAAACTTTAAAGCTCTAACCAAACTGAATATGCGTTTAGAATGTGTTCCACAGATTTTTTACCCTGTTTTCGCAAATCATTTTATTTTTAATTTATTCAGCATGCCCTACATTGATGTTATAATTTTATAAAAATTTGAACCATAATATATAACACGACAAAAGTAAAATTTGGGGAAATTGTGAAACTTTGAAAACCAAAACTCCAGGAAACATCGCTATAAATCTTGCAAATTTTGCTATGATCTATGTAGTAAATTTTAACCTGTTTTATTGTGTCCTTTTCTGAGTCGATTTCACCAGTAATTATGTCAAATATAACTTCCAAAATTCCTATATGTAAACAAAAACTACAATTATTTGATAATTAAAATTTTTAACAGATCAATTAAAAAACTTTTTTAAGTTTTTTTAAACTTGAAAGATTTTGTAAATGATTATTTGAAAAAATATATTAATAAATTATTTTCATGTATGTTTAAAAATAAAAAATTTTTGGGCATTTCTTTTATGTTTGTCTCAGCGCTTTTTTTCTTTTTTTTGAACGCCTGAAAAATAACTCCGAAATTCCTATATGTAAACAAAAACTACAATTATTTGATAATTAAAATTTTTAACAGATTAATTAAAAAAAATTTAAAAAAATAAACTTGAAAGATTTTGTAATTAATTATTGGAAAAAATATATTAATAAAATATTTCATGTATTTTTAAAAATAAAAATTTTTGGGCATTTCTTTTATATTTGTTTCAGCGCTTTTTTTAAACGTTTGAAAAACCAGTCAGAATACTGTCAGTCAATAAACGCTGCACCAAAGTCAAAAAGGCCAAGAAATTTTTATGTTGTAATTTTAATGGCAAATTGAAATCACGTCCATTTCTGACTTTTTTTCATTATCATCATCATCATCATCATTTATTCCAGCAAACAACATACAAAACTCTACACAATACATTGCATTACCAAGGCGAACCAATCACGTTCGCCCGATTACGATCACATGGTTTACTAGAAATGGTCCTAAGGCTTATGATAAATAAGCTCTAAAAAGGACCATTCTTTATGCGGTTTTTAAAAATATTTAATGAAGAAGCGGTTATTTGATTTTCTGAGAGGGAATTCCAATTTGAAACAACTCTGTTGCAAAAAAAGAATTTTCAACCGTTTATTCGTGATTTCTGAACTTTAAGCTTTAGGGAATGCCCTCTAGTAGGGTTTTGATTAAAGTAGAAAAAATCATTTGGATTAATATTTGTTTTTAAATGAAGTATCTTGTAGCACTCAGAAAGATCACTAATATTTCTTCGATCACTTAGCTTTTGAAGCTTTAGAAATTTTAGTCGTTCTTCATATGAAACGTAACTTAACTGACATCTCTTGTATAATCTTCGTGTGAAATTACGTTGAACACGCTCAATAAGTTCGACGTCTTTAATCAAGTATGGACTCCAAACAACACTAGCGTATTCAACAATTGGACGAACAAATGATGTGTATGCTTTTAAAAAGTTTTGTATCGAGTTGGAACAAAATGTTCTGAATATTAAAGAAACAATTTTTGAAGCTTTTTTTGCTACGATTTCACAATGCTGAGAAAATTTTAAATCTTCAGAAATGTAAACTCCTAGATCTTTAGATAATTTCTTTTTAAGTAAAATTTTGTTTTGTAACTTATAATCAAACGGATTTTTTTGTTTTTTGATTCCGATATTCAGAACTTCGCACTTATTGTCAGCCAACTGCAATTGCCACTGTTTTGACCAGACCCATATTCTATTTAAGTCATCCTGAAGCAATCCTCTTTTTTTCTTCCCCATCTTCCTTTGAATAATCGATATAAACCTTGGCATCGTCGGCGAAGAGCTTTATCTTAGAGTGTTTTACACAATCAACAATGTCGTTTATGTAAATCAAAAACAAATAAGGTCCCAAAACGGTCCCAATCCTTGAGGAACTGAGCTCTTAACGCAATAAGAAGGTGATTCTTAATTATTTAACAGTACCTTAAGGTCTCTACCGACTAAGAAACACTCGATCCAACGGAGAAACCTTCCAGTTACCCCAAACTTTTCTAATTTGTATAAGAGTTTCTGGTGTGAAACCGTGTCAAACGCCTTTGCAAAATCCAAATAAACTACATCTATATGTTTTTTTATTTTTAAGCGATAAAGTCCATTCGTTTAACGTTTCAAGCAACTGAGTTATAGTTGAGCTGTTAGCCTTAAAGCCATGTTGGCACCTTGACAAAACATTTAAAAAAAAGGCAGAGAGTTCATCCATAACTAGTCGCTCCATAGTTTTACAAGCAAAACTTGTTAGTGATATAGGACGGTAATTTTTTTATGACCCATTGAGCAATATGTCAACAAATTATCGGTAATTTAAAAAGAAGTTTGATGGCCTTTATAATTTGCGTGACTGTCTAGTTTTGACAGTTAAACTTCTAAAAAATTCTGCTCATTTCTTGTCAAAGTTTCTTATGTTTTAACTAAGATGTATTATGTGATTAGAGTGTAAATTTTGTGCTTTTGTTGGATTAAATAATGAAAAAGCTTGCAATACCATGATTATAGAGCATTTGTTGGTTAATTGGATGTCCATCTCCAAAACGATCGCCGTCCAGATAGCAACTTCTAAAAACTTCTTTCAAAGTCAAAAACGAATAGTAATTTTAATGAAACTTTATTTATCTTTGATCATTAATGTGTTTTTTTTTTAAATTTGTTTTTTATAGTAAGCAATAGAAAATGCCCTAAAGTAATGAAGCAAAAATTGTTTTTTTAAATGAAAGTCGTATTTTTAAGTTCAAAAATCACTATCTTATTAAAAATAAATTCTATCAGGGTAAAAATAGATGAGTGACAAAGTAACCACTCGTTTTTTGAGAAAATATCACGTGCAGAAAAACACATGACGCAACTAAATAATAATTGGTTACATAACGCTGAAAACTTTTTTTAATTTTTTCCGCTCGCAAGTTTATTGTTTATTTTTTCCTGGCGGAAAGCAGTTACGCCCTTAATTTCAGCGTGGAAGGAAGACTGTAGCTTTAGATAGTAAATTTGTTTATTAATCAGAAAAGTGCGTTATGTGGTTAATTTCATGTGTTTTTTTTTAACTTTTTCTTTATATTTATCTAGTAATATGTATTTTGAAAAAAACCCTACCCCGCAAATTCGTCCAACAGTTGGGTCATAATTCTGGCGTTTTCAATGTCAATGTTTCTATCAGCCAGCATAAGCCGAAGCTGTCGCAGATTTTCATTAATCATTGTGTACACTTGGCAAGATCTTTCCGTGACCAAAATCTAAAATTTATAATTAAAAATATCTCAGCGGTTTGTTTAAAAAAGATATAAATAGTATGTCCATCACAGGTGTTTTTTTGCTGAACAAAAAAGAGAATCTGAATGTTTCACATTTTTTGTCATTTTTTACAATTAATTGTTATTTTCACTTTCTAAAAATCAAATATTTAATCCTTTCTCCAGACATGTTATATTTTCAGCGCTGGAAGGAGTAATATATCAGAGCTGCGCGGAATATTAAAAAAATAAATTACTGTTTGTGACATTGTGAATACAACACGGAAATATTCTGGTCCAGAAACATCTAATATTACAAATACTAATCACGTCAAATACTTGGGTTCTCATTGCACTGTCGAAAATGTCTTCAAATGAGCTGTGGTAGCGATGTAAGAGGAACATGGCGTCGGCCACTAATTCCTGAAATTTGTATTTGCACAAGTCCAGGCCAACAGCAACGAACTCATCGCCAACATAGTTGGTCTCTTGAAAAAGTTGAACCAGCATGTTAACGGCTTTCTCGTTTAATCTAAAAGTTTGAAGTAAAAATAGTATTTCATAATAATATAAAAGAGTTTAAATTCAATTATATAAAACGTATAAGCGCACCAAAAGTCAATTTAAACAACAAAAGCTACAATATCTTGTAAATAATATATAACTGTATTCTAAAACCTAAAAATTATGACTTAATTTAACAATCTGTAAATACGACAAAACAAATAGTGTTTTTATAAAATATTATAGTATTAAAATATAGAAGCCGAAACGCTCTGACTCAGCATAAAACGACTGTTGAAACAAAAATATTAATAGATTTCTATAATTAAACTAGTTTTGTGTTAATAAAAACTATTGATGTTTACCAAAACGTGAATTTTATTAAAACACACATGTAAGTTTTAAGTGCAAAAAACCTGATAACAAATTGCTATGGTTTTACTAATATTTTTTGTTATTTTATTTCTATATTTGTCAAACTAACTAATTTGTCTTCCAGTCACTAACACGATCAAAATACTACTAGTAAACAACTTTATTTGTTGAAATTGTACAATTTCTCACCAACATTTTAAATAAAAATCATATTTGATCGCTTCTTACTGTTGTTGCACCAACCAAGTTTTTGTTCAAACTTATTTTGTATCGTCTGGCATGCTCCTTGCCTTCATATTTTTAAATGAGATCAGTCACTACTACGGGATTTGCTCAAAGATCCTCTCCTCCTTGAGTTATGTTTATGTGCGTGCATGTGGAGAGGTTCTGTATTGTTTGAGTTTGTATTTTCCATAGCGGGCAGTTTGATGATATCTATTGAGGTTTCATTTTGTGTAGGTAAAAATAAAAAAAAAGAATAATCAGCTTTTTACTCTTCATCCAGATTGTCATAGCTGTCGTAGAGCATGCGGGCAAGTTCGTTGCGACTGCCAACTTCTTTGACTTTGTACATAGACTCTGTGGAATAAATATCTTTGAAGTATCCCACGAATCGGTCCAAACGTACCGCCGACCGGATGTTGAAAAGCAGCTCTGCGGCGTGACAAGCGCTGTAAAAACTATTTTTTTACAACAGTGATTTACTTACACTCCTGAGCTTCAAATGATTTTTGATTTTTAAAACTCCGGAAGTTTAGGGGTCTGCCATATTTTTAGGCTAACGTACATCACAAATAAAAAATACTGTTCTTAAATTTTTTACACGCCGTTAAATATGTAATGCTTATCACTGTTAATTGTAAGAAGAAGGAATGGCAAGATCTTTCTGAAAAGTCGGAGCATGTTGCTTAAGATTACAAATAATATTCCTTTACAAATTCCTGTTTTTTGTTGTAAATAAAATAAGTAACTTTTACAAACTATTTTCAAACAAGAGATTTTTATTGCAGTTGTCTTATTATGTACTTTCTTTTTTTATTGTGCCTAAAAGTTATTATAATGTAGGGTCACCTCAATGATACGGGATCTTTAGAACTACAAGCAGGAAACTTGGAGTCATCGAAAATTTTTGGAATTTGGAGCTTTTAAGAAAAAAATGGTTTGGGCTTACATTTAGGTTTAAATAAAAGTTTTAGCGATTTTTACATTCTGTTCTAAATTTCCAAGTTACGGCTCCAAGTTCACTATTTTTGGCTCCAAGCCCCATCGGCTTCATGAACTGTAAATCACATAAACTGACTTACCTAATTTTTACTTTAACCATTGCAGCATTTTTCATGTTGTTGTTATATCTGCCTGTTTGTTGATAATTTTCCACCAATTGTTTGACATCAGTCGTGGCACCTACAATAAAATAAAACAGCGCTAACAACTTTCCGATCATTTTTGCGTTTCAGACGCACATGGCTTATTTTTTCTGGTGGCTTAGTGTATAAGAGTCATCGAGACAAAAGAAGCAGCAGTAAATACCCAAATTTTAGTTTTGAGCAGTGTTAACACGATTTTCTTTTGCGTTTGAGACGCGCTTTTCACTTGAATAAAAAGTTAACGAAGTATGTAAAAGCAGGACACTCCGCTAAATGTAGCTTTTTTGTAAAATTTGGCTTTAATTTTGACATTACGTATGTTTGTTTATGTACACGCGCTTTTTGCGTGCGTGTATTCACATTTGTGATAAAGGTTTTTAGAATTTATTAAAAGTTTAGAATATGAATTGAGTTTAGACTATGAAAACTATTCCATATACTATTGTTATCTTATACAAAAGATAAGACTAAAAAAGCTTTAAATATATTTACTTTCAAGATCCTGCACTTGATAAGGAAGGTCATCACTTCCCTCCAAAAGCCCAAGAATAGGATCTAATACAGCTTTAACCTCTTTGAAATCCTCGTAGTAACCCAACAGTGTTAGTTGACGAATTAGTTTTAAGACCTAGATAAGCATCAGTTTAAAAATAATTTATAAATTTAAACAAATGATGATCGCATGGGGTGATTTTATAATTTATCGGCTATTAATTTTGGGTTTATTTATTAATTTAGCTTAGATCACAAAGAAGCTGCAACTTGCACTGTTATACAGTAATATTTTTATTACTCAATAAAAGTTTTTCTGCATAAGAAATTTTCTTTTTTTTTTGATCAAATGTTAAAAACTAATACTTTTTGATTTTTTCAAGCCGTAAGAATTATTTAATAAAATTTTTGTAAAAAAAATAGTGCAAAGAGCCTGTAAAAGTAATAATAATCCCAGCTTTCAGTGCAAACTACTTGTG
>JASAMX010011174.1:0-27401 GCA_030248175.1 Microlaimidae sp. YZB2_3 | reverse complement strand
TTGCTCTTCGTTCAGTTACGTATGTCTTGTTAATGATGGTAAGGAAAATTTTTAAAAAACAAATTTCAACTTTTTAACAGTTTTTTTTTCTCATTTTCTTGCAAACATAATTTTTTTATATATCTAAAGAAGCGTGCAAACATTTTTTAAATGAAATGTACTATGTGATGATATTTTTTATGACAAATATTTATTAACCAATATTATTTAAAAATCTTTAAAGCTTTTCAACAAAAACCCGCAATTTTGATCAAAAAACGGGGATTTTTTAATTTATTAACATAAAAAACGCGTATTCAAAATAAATTGAATTCATTAGTAGTTGACGGATTTTAATATAATTTTGTACAAAAAAAGCTTAAGTAGCCAATAACTTAGTTTTAACTTTTTAGTCAAAATTGCCCAGGCATTTTAGTGTTGTTGATCTGCTTTTTCACTTTATACGTTAGCTGAGAATAAAATTGGCTCTCATAATTGCAGGTCATTTTGATCTAATAAACATTTTAAATTTTTTCGTTTTTTTTTTCTTTTTGTCCTTAAACTTCCACTTTGTTTTCTATCAATACAGTTTTTAAAAATTTTCTTATAATATTATTGAATGTCTTTGTAATCTTAGGTTTTTATACTTACTTTTTTATGACTAGCATACTAATGAAATTTAAACAAAAAAACCTCAAATGAAATCTTCCATAATAAAGACCAGCATACCAATCAAACCTTAATCAAATGAAATCCACCATGGGTTTACAGCTTTTTATGTATCATGTCTACACATAATTTGCGCTTAAGAAACTAAAGCAGCGGTTCTGTTAAACAAATTAATGTTTTCTCAAGTAAAATAAAATTTATAAATAATTATATTTTGAACAATTTAGAATGTAAACAGTAAATTTTTAATGGTTCTTTCAGACTTTTAATAACGTTCATTATGATAAATAAATTCATCCGATAAATAAACGTTAGCTCCTTTAAAAAAATCGTCAAGAAAAGTATTTTTAGATATCTGAAAATATAATGTGTTTAAAAGTACTAAAATGTTAAAAATCGTTGATTTTTACTTTTTTGTGTAAACTGGGTGTCTTATTTTAAAATTTGTTCAAAATAATAACATAAAAAATAAAACAAAATATTTGCCAAAACAAAACACTAAATCTTTAATAAAAAACAATGTACAGGCCAAAATTATCAAAAAATTGACTTCCTGGAAATGTCAAAATTTGTAATCGTTTGTTTTACCTTAAAACAGCATTTGTAATTTCAAAAAAATATCAAAAATTAACTGAAAATAAAATAACCCTAGGAGTTTTAAAAAAATTACCTCTGTTTTCAGATTTTTTTTTGATCGCATACGGATTTGACATAGGGTAGTGCATTTAATTTCGGCACTTTTCCCAATCGGGCATTTTTGATTTTGGACTATATCTTTGGTAATCCTGGACGGAATACAACGTTTGATAGCTCAAATGAGAGCTAATTATATGTAGATGACTCGTGAGCTTTTTATTTGTTATGTTATGATATTTTCATGTGAAATTATGTGATTTATAAAAAATAAATTTGTTACTCGTTTTTAGAACATGGGCATTTCATGATTACGCAATAAATTGGTTTAAAAATTAAACTGTCCTGGTAAAATTTGGTCTATTTTCCGAATTTTTAGTCCCCGTGGTTCTACGTTGCGTCTGTGGTGAGCAATCTTTATAAAATAAAATAGTGTAATTTCGGCACTCATATGCTGTAGGTAAAAATGGATAGAATTAAATGATCGGGTGTTAAATTGTAGTTGTAAATAGTTAAAAGACGGCGTTGAAATGTGTAGGGGTAATGGCCCTGCACTAAAACTCGATTAAGAGGGTCCTTTAAAAAAGTGCCGAAATTAAATGCACTTTTTTTCCAAATTTTGCTCATTTTCATACCATTTGGCATTTTAGCTGTAACTTTTTGCCAGTTACACGTTGAACAACAAGTACAAGCTTAAATTAAAGAAAACTGTCTGAAGATAATGATAGGCTTTTAAATTTTTGAAAATGATGATTTTTTTACTGAGAAACAATCGATTGTTTGTAAAATGCCGAAATTAAATGCACATATTTAATTTCGGCAATTTTCCATTTTTTTAAAAACTGATATAATTAAGTAAAAAAACTACTTTCGTACAGTGAAACTTTTGTGATGCAACGCAGTATCGTGAAAGCTTCAAAATAAGCTATCAAACATGAAAATCGGGCTATACAGTAAAAAGTTACATTGGAAAAACAAAAAAGTGTCGAAATTAAATGCACTACCCTATTTATACATTTATTTTTTGAAAAAGATAAAGAAGAAATTGACTTTATTAGTAAAGTCAAATTTTTCTGTATATAACTTAAAACTACGGTATAAAATGAATAAATGCTTGCAACTGTAACGCTTTACTTTAACCACACTCGACAGTTTGTTTAAGCTTTTTGACCTCACGAAAAAAATTAGATTATTATATTTTTTATCATACGTGCGTGCATACACATATTTGTGTTTATAGCAAAATAGCAGACTTTTTTCTATTTCGTCCTTTAAAATCATAAGTTTCTATGGTGATTTTAAGGTAAAATGTTTGTATATAAACATTTGCAATTTGTCACTGTGAATATCGCAAAAAGACGAAATCGATGCCTTTGAATATATTGACACTTGGTCCAAAATTTTGTTTCCGTTCTGTTACATATTCTTTTGTGCTGTATATTGGGTTGCTTACATATTTCTAATTCCAGATGAAAACTCTTTGCCCAATTAAAAAATATATTGTTTTGAAAACAAATAAAACTATTACCAAGGTACTATAGTAAATTTATTGAATATAATTAAATGTAAATTAAGCAAAAAACTTCTCATATAGCCCTGAGAGAATTTAATTGCGTTTATTTAATACAGATTTTTTCCGATTTGGCATGTGTATTTGTGTGTTTGTTGATAACACGCGCACCAGTTACTGTATAAAAACTTGTAAAACAAAACATAAAGGTTAAAACATATCAAATGAGGCACCAGTCCTGCCTGACAGTGGGAAATTATATTTTTTTAAACAAAAAAAATCTATAAATCAGGTTTTCTAATATTATCTCAAAGAATTTAAAAATCATGATGACATATTTATTTCTGATGATTTTACAAAAGAATTTTATCAACTTTGCTCTTTACCGCCTCTTCATTTTTTTTCCATTTTGTAGATGCTAAAATACTGAAATGGCAGAGGCAACAAATTTCTGAGTTTAAGGGAGGTAAATAATAATTAAACCCGTTAAATACCTGGCAAAGTTTTATTTAAGACTGTGGAGCGAAAAAATAAAAAGTTTTCTAAATAAATCAAATAGTGGTTTTTTCCTTCATTTTGTGTGTTTTATTACCTCTTCATCTTTTTCTATTTTTGTCGATCCTAATATACTGAGATGGCAGAGGCGATAAAACATCTGCTTTTGAGAGACGTGATGAAAAGAGTTAAACTAAGTTTTGAAAATCAAAACAATCCGTGAAGTTCACGTCCGGGTGCGGGATATTAAGGTCTGGATAGTACGATCCCAGTTGTTGATTCACCCTAATTCTTGGTTGGAAAACCGTGCAAGAAGAAAAAACTGAAGGTACTATTTATGGTACGGGGTCTTTAGAGCCGTAAGTAGGGAGCTTGGAGCCGCCGGAAAAATAATTTATTTTTTTTAGGCTTTGCTTAGGCTTAGGTTTCGGTTTATTTTTGGCTCCAAGTTCCCTCAGCTCCATCGACCCTAAACCCCATTTTATCATCAATCAACCACGTGCAAGCCATGTTCATGCAAATTAAACGACACTGTATTAATTTTTATGTTAGATTTATGAAATTAAAGGTTAAATTGCTGAAATATGACAACGAACTGAACATGATGTATGAACGATCACGACAGTCAATTCAATGTACATAAAGGTCTCGTGAAGAATTATAAGTAATTTGTATATGACGTTGGTTAACTAAAAAATAGGCATAAAAACTATAGAAAACCAGCTATTTTGTTTTTTTACATTCTTCTAAAACAAACGCTGGTTGTTTATATTTTTTTCTTACTAGTTTTTTTTAGTTAGCAATCGTCATATATGAATTATTTTCATTTCTTCTGGAGACCTTTGCGTACATCAAATTAATCGTCGTGATTGTTCATAATTGGAGGGTGAGGGTCAGGTAACATTCGGTCTTTGACAAAACATCAGGTGTATTCTGTCAGGAGATATTTTCGATAATGATTGATTACATTATACGATTACTGATGTTATACCTTTCAATATTATGCTCCGGAGCTCCGCCTATTTAACACAAAGAGAGCTCCGCAGCTCCGCCTTTTAAATAAGAAATTTTAAGCTTATCTAAGGTTGAAATTTCTTCAAAAAACCTTTAGGGCCGGTCACACCCGACTGGCAGCTGATAGGTGACGCACAGTGAACACCCTTCATACCGCAGCAACAATACGGTGTAGTGATGTAAACGCGCGTGTTTACTACCCACTCTCCACTGACACTCCGGTGTTAAACGGGCTTTAAAGCTAATCTATTTGCATTTTAAGACTATTTCGACCGTTTTAAATGTTTTAAAAAAATAATTAATTTTCAAAAAAATTTTGACAAAATAATCCATGGTATGAGTCATACCATGGATTATTTTGTTAATTTTGTTATTTTAATTATTTATGAAGTAAGTACAAAAATAGGGCAGAGCTTCGGAACTTCTAAAAGCGGGATTCCGCTGAGCTCCGGAGAATATTACGAATTACCAGCAACTTCTCCGTTGGAGTATTTCTCTAGCTAGTCTAAAATTTTACAAAAAAAAATATATACTTTACACGATTTAAGCTAAAAAGTATTTTATTATGATAAATAATGGGTATTGATTAAAAGAATAAAAAATCTTTTAAGTGTTTCCTGTGTCACTTTTAATTTAGTGGTCAAATTACAATCTAGATAATTTCCTATTTTGTTTATTTGCAACCGGCGGAAACGTCCTCTATTCAGAGCGTTTAACAGTTTTAATTTACTGGTGTGTGTTGTGTTTATTTTTATTTTAACACTATAGAATTATTTGTTGTGATATAAATTGATTAAAACTTAAATGTAACAGAAAAATTTTTGTAGTAAGTTGGTTCAATTAAATATCTATTTATTGGGAAAAACTTGAAAAAACATATGCTCAAATAAATGAACTCAATAATGCTTTCGACTTGTTAATTTCAGACATAGTCGATATAACTAACTGTTGCTTTATTTTGTTGGTAGTATCAAGAATATATAACACAAAAGAATGTCCGACTGTACACTAAATTTTTGATCAAAATTTTGCGAGAAAAGTCGCACTTTCAAATTCGTGTGTGACTTTTCTCGCAAAAATCCGCCATTTTCTGCTAGTTTCTCGGCGCTGCGATTTTTAACACAGTGTTAGTTTTCTCGCAGTGGGGACTGCGACTTCTTTGGCACTCTATGCTGCTTTAGTCGCACTGCGATTATTTTCGCACTGCGAGTCTGGCTGCACAACCAAAAAAATACAGACGCCGGTAGTCATTTTCAATTTGTAAAATATTTTAAATCTAGCTTTATTTAAATTTAAAACGTTGGAAATTTAGTTTATTCCATTAAAACTAAAAAGTTTTGACATCTTAACGTTAAAAAACGACTTTTACTCATTTAAACACAAAATTTTTGCTCCGCTTTGTTATTATTTTTTTTTGTTGTGCAGCCAGACTCGTAGTGCGAAAATAATCGCAGTGCGACTAAAGCAGAATAGAGTCCAAAAGAAGTCGCAGTCCCCACTGCAAGAAAACTAACACTGTGTTAAAAATCGCAGCGCCGAGAAACTAGCAGAAAATGGCGGATTTTTGCGAGAAAAGTCACACACGAATTTGAAAGTGCGACTTTTCTCGCAAAATTTTGATCAAAAATTTAGTGTACAGTCGGACATTCTTTTGTGTTATATATTCTTGGTAGTATGTAGTAATAAAAAGTTACACATTAAAATTGTGTTTTTTAACAGCATGAAATTAAAAACAAAAATTCGATTCTATTTACTGTAGATTAATTTTATGCCCTATAAAATAACAAATTTTTAAAAGTAGTTAAAGTGATTTTATAAATAAATAAGGGTATAGCAGATACTGCTATGCCAAAAAATAGAACAAAATTTAATAAAATAAAACATTGCAGCTTAAGAATGATTCGATTTGTACAAAAAGTTATAAAAAATTCTATAAATACAACTTTAAAATAACCGTTTGCTTTGGTTATAATTTTTGCGGGTTTGTTTTTCATTTCTTCTTTACCAATGGCGGTTACAACCTTTAATTTCCAGCCTGAAAAATTTTAGTTTTAAAATCTGATCCACACGTCCAGGCCCTACTTTTAGTTACGGAGCAGCTTTTCGAAACTTCCAAGCAATTCCCGGAGCTTTACCCTATTTTTGTATTAATTTCGTGAATAATTAAAGAGTAATGCCATAAATTCTTATGTTACAAAACTTTTTCCAAACTAAAAGTTTTTTTAAAACTTGTTAAAAACGATAAAAAATATCTCTACAAATGTCTATAAAATAATTTAAAACATATTTCAGGTTTAAGTAAGCTTGAAATCTTTCAGTCGGACATCTGAAGCTCCTTCCGTTGTAAATGGTTGAAGTTTTGGAGCATGATAATGGATGACAGGAACATCACAAGTAAAAACACATACCATTGAAGATGTGTAGCCAACCAAATGTGACGTTTAAAAATACCTCTGACAGGCTACATTGCCCCATTACCCGCTGAATTAATTTCATAGTTCGCATTTATAACACGTCGTATTTATTCAACATAACACAACGGGATTTATTACATGCAGTATTTTACTCAAAGGTATAGTTTCAAACTTTAAAAAATCAGCTAAACTTTATCTAAATTTTTCGCGCGGTGTACTTTGTTTTTTTACACTCACAAACAAAACATATAAAGTCATTATTTATGGATAGTTTCAAACTTGTGAAACACAAAAATAAATGTGTCCTGACGATTTATATTTCATTCTATTTGTTAAAAGTATGGAAAAATTTTGCTTTTAAAATAACACATTCAAAAAAAATAAAAACGAATTAATCAAATACAGAAAATAAGTAATACTCGCGTCTAATAACAAATAATATACATACTAAAGTTTAATAACTGACAACTTAATGGAAATGAAACTTTAAGTCTAAAAAACGCTTATAAAAACGTAAATTTAGCTAAGCGCGAACGTATGTAATACCATACGATTGCAGGCGTTATACGATTTTAATAAGATGTTTGTAATTATTTTCATATGTTGTACTTTGATATACACCGTTGTGTACTATGCTACCATATAGTTTGATAGTAACTATAGGCACCTTGCACTGGAACTCGGTTTATACATAAAGTATGCAATATACATAAGCGTGACCATAATGGATAATTACCATATCTCCTGCTTATCTTTCGTAGTATGCAGATCAACCGATCAAAAGCGCGCGAAATTTCAGTTGATCCGTCGGATCAACCCATCGGTTGATCTGCATACTACGAAAGATAAGTAGGAGATACGGTAATTATCCATTTGGTGACGCTTATGTATATTGCATACTACATGCATAAACCGAGTTCCAGTGCAAGGTGCCTAATTTATGATGAGTAAACGGTTAAATATCAAACTATAGTTTTTAATATTTGTAATTTTTTTCTTTAAGTTTCCAGTGTCCTCATGCCAACAATTAATAAGATAGCAGTTGCTAAGGTATCCAATAGTATCATATTATTTTTTTATAACTGTTCTTACTTATACCCAAAATGGCTTTTCTTGAAAAAATGTCGTTTTATTACAATTTAATTAAAACTGAGTATGTATGCAAATAATATAGTGATAAAACTAATTATACTGTTTTGTTAAATGTACACTTTATATGTTATTGTCTTGTTTTATAGCAATTAAACTAGTCTTGAAAAATACTCTAAGAATAGAGCAGGGAAAAAGGGCGATTTTCCCCCGGGCGTATGTTTAGACAGAAAAGATGTGGACTAGTCTGAGATGGACATTATGAGGACTATAGGAAATTCGCATTTGATTTGGCCAGCTGCTGACTGAATAAAAATTTCTACCATATGATATTGATTTGTTTATACATTGATCAAATCACACAGCACTGTTGAATTTTTTCAGTCTGATGAAAAGTCAATTGAAAAAATCATACTCACAGCAATCTTTGACAAGCGCGAAATCGCCACTTTTTTAATTAGAAGGCTATATTTGTATGTGTAAGAAACAACTATAAATTTGAAAAAGTGGCGATTTCGCGCTTGTCAAAGATTGCTGTGAGTATTATTTTTTCAATTCACATTTCATCAGACTAAATTCAACAGTGATGTGTGATTAGATCAATGTATAAACAAATCAATATCATATGGCAAAAATTTTTATTCAGTCAGCAGCTGGCCAAATCAAATGCGAATTTCCTATAATCCACATAATGTCGATTTCAGACTAAAGGTAAACCCAACGTGGCTGCAACAGGTGTTCGTTGGATTAAAAAATGTTCCCCATGAAGCAACCACTCAAATCACGAGAATCTGACTCACTTTATCAACCAATTAGAATTGATTTAATATGGAGTATTTGTTTAATAATTATCTTCTTTTGAACTTTATTTTCGTTGTTGCCGTGGTTTAATTGGTTAAGGCGTAGTCACTTTGACAAAGTGAAGAACCCTCATGAGTCCAAGTTTTAATTTTAATTTTATTTTTAATAAATTTGTTATAGATTTTTTATAATTTTTAAATTCAATTCACATAGATTAAGAACAAATACATGATTTTTTTTCCTGGTTTTTTTTGTTAACTTGTTGAATTTTTTGTCATTTGGATATTCTAAAATATTATAATAATACAATATAACTGCAATAATTCAGAAATAATTTCTATGTAAGTAAAAATGTAATTTTTGCCATACACTGCAATTGATTTACTACTGAACGCTTTGCAGTAATAACTATCAGAAGAGACATTAACCTTTGATTCATAAATTATAATTTGCAATGACGCATTGAATTTCCTAAAAATTGCTGATGTTGTGTGAACGAAAAAATTTGTCCGCATGAAAGTCATGTGGGCGTGTCTAAATTAGTCACGTGAGAACACTGTTGCAGCTACGTTTGGCTTACCTTGGTCCACATCTTTTCTGTCTAAACATACGCCAGGGGGAAAATCGCCCCTTTTTCCTGCGCTATTCTAAGAGCATTTTTCAAGACTAGTCTACCACTTTTTTGAATTAAATTAAAAAATAGCTTAATAAACTATAATTTTAGCTGCGCAAATGACATATGTATAATCATTCCGTTGTATATTATAATCATTCCGTTGCTGAGATAAACTTTTTTAACAGTTTTAATATTATCAATAGAACACATTATTTATCAATAAAAATTAGTTCCTATGAATTATTGCGCAATTTTCTACGATTTCCAAAGAACCCATGTTTTTTTGATCAATCAGTAACGAGGGAGGAATAGTGTTTTTAAAATATAAGTGTTTGAAAAATAATATATTATAGACAAAAAATCTAGCTGACCGCGATGTTTGCAGTATTGAATCGACTTTTTAACAACAAAAACATTCAAAATTTTTCACTAAAGCGGATTAATAACAAAGATTAAAAACTGTATTTTAATAATTATTCATCAAATTACTTAATTTGTAAACTAAATGCAAATTTTTTAATGGCAAAAGTTGGTTATTTTTTGTATATTTTGTGAAAAGGTGGAAAAAAACTGCGTTCTTATTTGTTTAAAAAAAACACGTCATTACCGCACAATTTTAATTGGTTCCCTCATGTCTGTATTCTTATTTTCAGCGTCAGCCAGATTTAATTCAACCATAATAATAAGGAGAAGAAGAACATAAAACTTAATTTACCCACGTTCTTTAATTATAGTTTGCGCGGTGCCGTGGGGCTTAGTCCGTGTGGCGCTCCCGCGCCACCGATAAATCATTTATAATAATAATAAAAATAATAATAAGAAGAATATGAATTTAAATTAACAAATTTACTCACGTTGTTTAATTATAGTTAGTGTGGTGCAGTGGCGCTCCAGACAACGTTTACCTACGTTCTCTAAATATAGTTGGCGCGATGGCGTGCGCCAATGATTGCACTTATAATTTTTAAAATAAAAATAATAATAAGATGATGATGAACATGATTTACAAAATTTACTCAGGTTCTCTTCTAAGTATAGTTGGCGCGGTGCCGTGGGTTAAATTGCAGTGTGGCACCCCCGCACCACCGATGATTGGAATTGCATTTTTTTGAAATATGAATAATAATAAGATAAGAAGAAAAAGATGATAAACATAAATTACAAAATTTACCAGGTGCTCTAGTTATAGTTTTCGAGATGCCGTGGGGCTAAATAGCAGTGGGCGCTCCCGCGCCACCGATGATTGCAATTATTTTTTTAATAAAAAATTAGAAGAAGAAGATGATGAACATAAATCACAAATTTTATCCAGATTCTCTGATTATAGTTGTTGCGGTACCACAGGGTTAAATCGACATGTGAACGATGAAAGAATATTAATTTTAAGAAAATGAGCGTTAGAATTATAATAATAAATAGAAAAAGATGAACATAAGTTATACGCACCTTGCACTGGAACTCCGTTTATACATGAAGTATGCAATAAAATTAGCGAGTCACCATAATGGATAATTACCGTATCTCCTACTTATCTTTCGTAGTATGCAGATCAACAGATCGAAATTTCGCGCGCTTTCGAGGGTTGATCCGGATACTACACAAAAGATAAGTAGGAGATACGGTAATTTCCATTATGGTGACTCGCTATGTTTATTGCATACTTCATATAAACCGAGTTCCAGTGCAAGGTGCCTATTAAAAAATTTCCCGGCGTTTTCTAATTATAGGTGCTGTGGGGCTAAACCGCCGCGTTGGGTTCTCGCCCCACCGATGCTTATTATTAATTTTTTTTGATAAAAGTTTGAATTAATTTTGTCATTAGTAATGCAAGAATTAAAAAAAGAACTTTGCTGTTTTCCCCGGTTTCCGCGTGGTTGAAGTAGATGGCGCTGGGAACTGGTTCGGTTTCCGCCACCACTTAAAACCGAGCACCGTCTTCTGCTTTTTTCGTGCGGTTTCTATGAGGGGTTGTTCGTTGTCTGCTCTGTACAATCCTTATTGTTGCCAAAAGGCTGTTATTTTGCTGTTGGGAGTTTTTATTTGTCTATTTTTTTCAATTTTTTATTTTAATCAATAAATTGATAACAAGGACCTAAATAAAAAATGTGCTTCCTAAGAAAGTTGCGTAATTCTTTCTTCTTTCCAATGAGCTTATGGTTATTTTTGATCAATCAGTAACGAAGGAGGAATATCGATTTTAAGGATTGAGCGTTGGAATAATAATAATAAGAAGAAGAAGAAGAAGAAGAAGGTTCTGAATTTCAAAATTTACCCACGTTCTCTAATAATGGTTGGCGCGGCGCCGCGAGGCTAAATCGCTCCGTGGCGCTCCCGCGCCACCCATGATTTTTAGTTACTGTAACTGTATCTTTAACTAAAGTCAGCAGAAAAAGTATGTGCGCTGTGAACAAAAGTAAAAAACAGTCACGTATTAAAAAAACTACGCAATGTGAGGTTTATTTATATGTATTTTGATATCAATTAAATTTGCATTTTTGTTTTGTTCTGCATATTATTTGTCATTTAACGGTTTTAAATATTGTCGCTTCGTAGGCACGGCGCTACGTGCTTTTTTGAGAATTACAGAAAATTCTTCTATTTTTTTGCTAAAAAAATTAGGCATTGACGTTAGAAGATTAATCAAACTTCAGTTTCAAAAGATATAAATTTTAACTTTATTTCGGCCAATTCAACATCATTGTTCATGAAAATACTCTTTTAGTAATGATTTGTAATGAATGACTGTGACGTTTAATAAAAAAAACCAAAATTTATTTAGCACAAACTGATAGATTAAAGCACTTTAACATATGACATTAAAGCACTTTAACATATGAAAAATATGACCGTGAAGTAATTTTCGTCGTTCGGTATAAGTTTAAGCTAAAGAAACTAAAAAAACTAAGTTTTTTTTAATTAATTTTATTCATTTTTATTTTTCGTACTCTCAAGCCCAAGTAAAAGACACATATTCAGAAAACATTGGCTGGGATTTTTATTAGTCGTTGACACAGTAAATGTGAGTCGAGATTGCCAGGGTAAATATATATATATATATATATATATATATATATATATATATATATATATATATATATATATATATATATATATATATATAAATGTGAGTCGAGATCGCCAGGGTATATATATATATGCCCTGGAAATCTCGACTCACATTTACTGTGTCAACGGCTAATAAAAATCCCAGCCAATATTTTCTGAATATGTGTCTTTTACTTGGGTATAGGGTAGTGCATTTAATTTCGGCACTTTTTCCAATTGGGCATTTTTGATTTTGGACTATATCTTTGGTAATCTTGGACGGAATACGACGTTTGATAGCTCAAATGAAAGCTAATTATATGTAGATGACTGTCGTGAGCTTTTTATTTGTTATGTTATGATATTTTTATGTGAAATTATGTGATTTATAAAAAATAAATTTGTTACTCGTTTTTAGAACATGGGCATTTCACGATTACGCAATAAATTGGTTTAAAAATCAAACTGTCCTGGTAAAATTTAGTTTATTTTCCGAATTTTTATCCCCGTGGTTCTACGTTGCGTCTGTGGTGAGCAATCGTTATAAAATAAAATAGTGTAATTTCGGCACTCATATGCTGTAGGTAAAAACGGATTGAATTAAGTGGTCGGATGTTAAATTGTAGTTGTAAATAGTTAAAAGACAACGTTGAAATGTGTAGGGGTCATAGCACTGCACTTAAACTCGATTAAGAGGGTCCTTTTAAAAAGTGCCGAAATTAAATGCACTTTTTTCCAAAATTTTGCTCATTTTGATACCATTTGGCATTTTAGCTGTAACTTTTTGCCTGTTACACGTTGAACAACAAGTAGAAACTTAAATTAAAGAAAACAGTCTGGAGATAATGATAGGCTTTTAAATTTTTGAAAATGATGATTTTTTGACTGAGAAACAATCGATTGTTTGTACAGTGCCGAAATTAAATGCACATATTTAATTTCGGCAATTTTCCATTTTTTTAAAAACTGATTTAATTAAGTAAAAAAATAATTTCGTACAGTGAAACTTTTGTGACGCAACGCAGTATCGTGAAAGCTTCAAAATGAGCTATCAAACATGAAAATCTGGCCATACAGTAAAAAGTTAATTCGGAAAAACAAAAAAGTGCCGAAATTAAATGCACTACCCTATGTATGTATGTATATATGTATGTATATATATGTGTATATGTATATATCAGGCGCGTATGTCGGATTTTTTCGAGGGGGGGCGGTCTGCCAATGTCTCGGCGGGGGTTACGGCGCGAAGCGCCGTAACTGCGCCGCTTAGCGGCGCAAAGCTGACGTTAAGCGTCGGCCGGGGAGTCTGGGGGTGTCTTCCCAGCCGCCGGAGGCGAAAATTTTCGGAAATATGCCCTAAAAACTGCTTAAAAATTGTGTCCAGCGAATTATATGGTCATAATTTTGCATGAGTTTTGATAACCTAAAGCTGCAGCAATTTGTTTGTTACTGTGGTAGCAGCACCAAGCCGATGCGAAGCGTCGGCCGGGGGTCTGGGGGTGTTTCCCCCCCCCAGCCGGCGGGGGCGAAAATTTTTATAAATAAGCAATAATCTGCTTAAGAATTGTGTCCAGCCAATCATATAAGCATGGTTTTACTTTTGTTTTTATAACCTAATTCCTAAACAATTTGTTTGTTACAGATTTAAACTAGTATGATGTTAAAATTTTGTACTATATTCAAATAAAGGTTGTTTCTTAATAGAATTAAGAAACAACCTGATTTATATATAATTAAGTGGCTAAATTATTTAAAAATATCCGCGACTGCAAGAGGTTTGTAACTTATAAGCAAAAAGTGCGGTTGAACAAATAAAAAGAAAAAGTTTCACCTTCCCGCAAAGCGGTTAAAATTTTCACATTGTTTATTTTATGCATTTAGGATGGACTACATTTTTATAACCTGAAATTAAAAAAAGTAAAAGGGAACCCTTACAAAATGGTTGGCTTCGCCAAACAGGGGCAGTGGTAAGGATTTTTTTCGCTCTTCCCGTTGAAAATTAGTAATTTTTATAAAAAGGTAAGGAATTATAATTTAAACCAAAAAAATAACCACAAGAGAATGTGTATTACTGAATAAAGTTACTTAATATGTAATTCAGTAAGAAAAAAAAAGTGTCACACAAATACCCCAGTACCTAATGCGTAACTTAGAAAAAAAACTAGTCGTTTTTCACATGAACAGAGGTTTAAATACGGGCAATATAGCATATACGAGAATAAAATTCAGGTGAGGCGGCAATTTAGCATCTACGTGCAAAAAATCAGCTCCAAATATTTACCACAGAAAAAAATTTTTGGGGGACCCCAAAAAAAAAAACAAAAAACAAAAAAAAGTTAAGCAAATTAAGCTTATTAGTATGAAATTCATGTATGTTTAGCAAAAGTTTTTAGGTTTTTAATATTAGAAAAATATGGGTAATATTTTAGTTATGTAAAATGTTTAGATTTTTAATTGGCTAAAAAACTATTAAAGGTTTTGTGATTTTGGATGACGCCATCAACAACGGTTAACCGCGCAGTGACTTAACCCATTTAATATAAGGGAAAGAGCGCTCCGCGCTCTTCCCTGATTTAAAACTTAAAAGAATTAAAGAATTAAAATAGTTAAGAGACTTTTATAATATTTGTTACTAATTCTTAAGTTTTTATAAGAACTGGAGTATCGTGACTCACACGTCACGACACTCCCCTTAAACAAAGAAAACAAAAAATATCTATTTAAGGTACTCAAACAAGTACAAAGTCAAAGCTAAAATCTTAAATCATCTGTATGTAACTAAATTGTGCTAAATTAAATGTTTTTAAACAATAATAAAAGTCAATTTTTTATGTACTAACAACGAAATTTTTGTTTTTTGCTGGAAACAAAATTGTTTTAGTTATTTTATGTGTTCTCTCTGCGGTTTACATTTTTCTTTTCATTTAACTTTGACTTTGGTTCATTTCATGACTCGCTTGTGTTTTTTCACCACAGATGTTTTTTCAGGAATCTTATTTTTAATCAGTTGAATAATCCAGGCAGTAAAGCGTAAAAGGCAAGGCCAAGTTGAGAAGTTCTTCACATTTTGCAGAAATTTTTGTTTTTGTCCCATTGGGTCCTTCCCCATGAAATTTGATATTTCATAGAATTTCTCATTGTCTTTTATTCATTTGTTCACTAAGTGCGGAGCTACATCCAATACTTTCCAATGCGACCAACCAGTTGTTAGAAACTTCAACTTTTTTGCTTTTTCTTGTTTAGAAGGTTCTAATACTTTTTTTCTTTAACTCCAGCTCCTTTTCTTTCAGTTTTAAATTATGAAGGTTTTTTTTGTTTTTTTAGTTCACATTCCGTTTTGAGCTGATCTTCTTTCAACTTTAAATTATTGTGAGGATCTTCGTCTTTTAAATTTATTTCATTTTTTAGCTGACCAACTTTACATGCTCGATTTTCTAGCAATTGTATTTCCAATTCAGTAACGTAAATATCAGCTTGACTTTCTGCCAATAAATCATCCATTTCAAAAGTTGCATCATACAACCAGGAGAAAAAACGTCGCATCGATCTTTATCCTGATTTTGAGCTTGGTCCAAAAATTTTTTATCCTGATTTTGAGCTTGGTCCAAAAGTTTTTCTAATTGTCGATTTTGTGCTTGAAAAGTTCACCATAAACAGCTTTTAAGTTTTTAAGTTTTTCAGATGAGCAAAAGTTGTTGCTCAGAAGGCTCTTTTTTTAAGTGGGACTGAGCTTCAGCCACTAAATTTTCATGTGTTTGTCTAATTTTATCACTTAGAGATTTTTTCAGCATCATTATTATAGCAGTAAATGCTTCAGGTGAATTTAAACTTGATTAAGTCTTTCTTAACGAGCACTGGAAGGGAAGTGCTGCAGAAATCCGGATCAGGGCGAAGTAATCCAGACGATATAAAAAGTCCAGGACGAGTGGCCAGGCACCGGAAGGGCAGTGCTGCAGAAATCCAAAAGTCCAGGACGGTTGTGCAGACACTGGAAGGGCAGTGCGGCCAAAAATCGGGATGGAGGCGAAAAAATCCAGACGTTGAACAAAGTTCAAAATGGGCTGGCGGCCACTGGAAGGACAGTGTGGCCAAAAATCCGTAGGGAAGCGAAGAAATCCAGACGTTAAACAAAGTTCAAAATGGGCTGGCGGGCACTGGAAGGGCAGTGTGGCCAAAAACTCGTAGGGAAGCAAAGAAATCCAGACGTTAAATAAAGTTCAAAATGGGCTGGCAGGCACTGGAAGGGCAGTGTGGCCGAAAATCCGTAGGGAAGCGAAGAAATCCAGACGTTAAACAAAGTTTAGGATAGGCTGGCGGGCACTGGAAGGGCAGTGCAACCAAAATTCCGGATGGAGGCAAAAAATCTGGATGTTGAACAAAGTTCAGAATAGGGGTGCGGGCATTGGAAGGGCAGTGCGGCCAAAAATCGGGATGGAGGCGAAGAAATCCAGACGTTAAACAAAGTTCAAAATGGGCTGGCGGGCACTGGAAGGACAGTGTGGCCAAAAATCCATAGGGAAGCGAAGAAATCCAGACGTTAAACAAAGTTCAAAATGGGCTGGCGGGCACTGGAAGGGCAGTGTGGCCAAAAATTCGTAGGGAAGCAAAGAAATCCAGACGTTAAATAAAGTTCAAAATGGGCTGGCAGGCACTGGAAGGGCAGTGTGGCCGAAAATCCGTAGGGAAGCGAAGAAATCCAGACGTTAAACAAAGTTCAGGATAGGCTGGGGGGCACTGGAAGGGCAGTGCAACCAAAATTCCGGATGGAGGCAAAAAATCTGGATGTTGAACAAAGTTCAGAATGGGGGTGCGGGCACTGGAAGGGCAGTGCGGCCAAAAATCGGGATGGAGGCGAAGAAATCCAGACGTTAAACAAAGTTCAAAATGGGCTGGCGGGCACTGGAAGGACAGTGTGGCCAAAAATCCGTAGGGAAGCGAAGAAATCCAGACGTTAAACAAAGTTCAAAATGGGCTGGCGGGCACTGGAAGGGCAGTGTGGCCAAAAATCCGTAGGGAAGCGAAGAAATCCAGACGTTGAACAGAGTTCAAAATGGGCTGGCGGGCACTGGAAGGACAGTGTGGCCAAAAATCTGTAGGAAGCGAAGTTTTGGTGGGGGGTTGGGGGGGTGGTTTGTGGTGCGGTGGGCTTTAGGGAAGCGAAGAAATCCAGACGTTAAACAAAGTTCAAAATGGGCTGGCGGGCACTGGAAGGGCAGTGTGGCCAAAACTCCGTAGGGAAGCGAAGAAATCCAGACGTTAAACAAAGTTCAAAATGGGCTGGCGGGCACTGGAAGGGCAGTGTGGCCGAAAATCCGTAGGGAAGCGATGAAATCCAGACGTTAAACAAAGTTCAAAATGGGCTGGCGGGCACTGGAAGGGCAGTGTGGCCAAAAATCCGTAGGGAAGCGAAGAAATCCAGACGTTGAACAGAGTTCAAAATGGGCTGGCGGGCACTGGAAGGGCAGTGTGGCCAAAAATCCGCAGGGAAGCGAAGAAATCCAGACGTTGAACAGAGTTCAAAATGGGCTGGCGGGCACTGGAAGGACAGTGTGGCCAAAAATCCGTAGGGAAGCGAAGAAATCCAGACGTTAAAGCAAAATGGGTTGGCGGGCACTGGAAGGGCAGTGTGGCCAAAAATCCGTAGGGAAGCGAAGAAATCCAGACATTAAACAAAGTTCAAAATGGGCTGCCGGGCACTGGAAGGGCAGTGTGGCCAAAAATCCGTAGGGAAGCGAAGAAATCCAGACGTTAAACAAAGTTCAGGATAGGCTGGCGGGCACTGGAAGGGCAGTGCAACCAAAATTCTGGATGGAGGCAAAAAATCTGGATGTTGAACAAAGTTCAGAATGGGGGTGCAAAGCGAAGAAATCCAGACGTTAAACAAAGTTCAAAATGGGCTGGCGGGCACTGGAAGGGCAGTGTGGCCAAAAATCCGTAGGGAAGCAAAGAAGTCCAGACGTTAAACAAAGTTCAGGATAGGCTGGCGGGCACTGGAAGGGCAGTGCAACCAAAATTCCGGATGGAGGCAAAAAATCTGGATGTTGAACAAAGTTCAGAATGGGGGTGCGGGCACTGAAAGGGCAGTGCGGCCAAAAATCGGCATGGAGGCGAAGAAATCCAGACGTTGAAAAAAGTTCAAAATAGGCTGGTGGGCACTGGAAGGGAGTGTGGCCAAAAATCCATAGGGAAGCGAAGAAATCCAGACGTTAAACAAAGTTTAAAATGGGCTGGCGGGCACTGGAAGGGCAGTGTGGCCAAAAATCCATAGGGAAGCGAAGAAATCCAGACGTTAAACAAAGTTCAGGATAGGCTGGCGGGCACTGGAAGGGCAGTGCAACCAAAATTCCGGATGGAGGCAAAAAATCTGGATGTTGAATAAAGTTCAGAATGGGGGTGCGGGCACTGAAAGAGCAGTGCGGCCAAAAATCGGGATGGAGGCGAAGAAATCCAGACGTTGAAAAAAGTTCAAAATAGGCTGGTGGGCACTGGAAGGGCAGTGTGGCCAAAAATCCATAGGGAAGCGAAGAAATCCAGACGTTAAACAAAGTTCAAAATGGGCTGGCGGGCACTGGAAGGACAGTGTGGCCAAAAATCCGTAGGGAAGCGAAGAAATCCAGACGTTAAACAAAGTTCAAAATGGGCTGGCGGGCACTGGAAGGACAGTGTGGCCAAAAATCGGTAGGGAAGCGAAGAAATCCAGACGTTAAACAAAGTTCAGGATAGGCTGGCGAGCACTGGAAAGGCAGTGCAACCAAAATTCCAGATGGAGGCAAAAAATCTGGATGTTGAACAAAGTTCAGAATGGGGGTGCGGGCACTGGAAGGGCAGTGCGGCCAAAAATCGGGATGGAGGCGAAGAAATCCAGACGTTGAACAAAGTTCGAAATGGGCTGGTGGGCACTGGAAGGGCAGTGTGGCCAAAAATCCATAGGGAAGCGAAGAAATCCAGACGTTAAACAAAGTTTAAAATGGGCTGGCGTGCACTGGAAGGGCAGTGTGGCCAAAAATCCGTAGGGAAGCGAAAAAATCCAGACGTTAAACAAAGTTTAGGATAGGCTGGCGGGCACTGGAAGGGCAGTGCAACCAAAAATCCGGACGGAGGCAAAAAATCTGGATGTTGAACAAAGTTCAGAATGGGCTGGCGGGCACTGGAAGGGCAGTGCGGCCAAAAATCCGGAGGGAGGCGAAGAAATCCGGATGTGGAACAAAGTTCAAAATGGACTGGCGGGCACTGGAAAGGCAGTGCGGCTGAAAATCCGGACCGAGGCAAAGAAATCCGGATGTTGAACAAAGTTCAGAATAGGTTGCCGGCACTTATTTATTATTAATGATCAGATAACAGAATTAATATTATACTAAGCATAGTCTATGCATAGTTTAATCTTACTGTTTTCATCATTTCATTGTTTTTTTTCTCTTGTTTTTTTTCTTTTTCTTTTTTTTTCATCAACAACATCAAATCTGCGACTTAATTGCCGCCAATATGAATTACAATTGTAACAAATTATCAATGAACATAGCTATCTGATATGACTTTAAAGGCTCAAAAAGAGCGCTTATTTAAGTCAGTTTTAAAACTTTTCTTGAATGCATCCAAAGAATGGACAGTTACTTGAGATGGAAGTAGATTGTTCCAAGGTGTAACCACTCTATTTGCAAAAGAAAATTTTCTTGCATTAAATCAGCAGTCTTCAATGGCCAATATAAATGGATGACCACGGGTGGGCTGCAGATTAAACTTAAAAAAATCATTGGCTTGCAAATCGTTTAAGCAAAGTATAATTTTAAAGCACTCATATAAATCAATTTTGTCTCTTCGATCCTTTAATCTTTCTAAACCTAGGTAATCCATTCTATGTTCATAACCAACAGGTAACAACTTGCATTTATAAAACAAACGTCTAGTGAAATTTTGTTGCACTTTTTCCAAAATGTTTATATCTTTTTGTAAATAAGGGTTCCAAATTGCACTAAAGTTAAAATCTTTCAGGCTGAAATTAAGAGCGTTACTTCTCGCCGTCAGGAAGAAATAAATAAATAAGCGCGCGAGAATAAAAATTGTCAGAGATGATGTAACCAATTATTATTAAGTTGCGTCAGGTGTTTCTCTTCACGTGATATTTTCTCAAAGAACGAGTGGTTACTTTACCACCTATCTATTTTCACCCTGATAGAATTCCTCTTTAGCATACTCCAGAATTGGTCTAACATAGGACTTATATGCTCTGAGAAAATTATTTCTAGAGTTTGAATAGAATGTTCTAAAAATTAGTGATGTCACTCTCATAGCTTTTTTTGCTGTGATTTCACAATGTTTAGAGAATTTCATATCATGGGATATATAAACACCTAGGTCACGCACCAATTCTGTAGTTGCAAGTACGTTATTACCAAGCTTATATTTACAAATTAAATCTTTGCTATGATTTCGAATATGAAGAACTTCACATTTATGATGAGATAACTGCAATTGCCAGTCTTGTGACCAGCTGTGTATTCTATCTAAATCTTGCTGAAGTCTTAAGGTTTGAATGTGGTAATCTTTAGATGAAGATTTTACAAACAACTTTATATCATCTGCAAAGAGTCTATTTTGTGAGAACTTAATCAACAATATCATTAATATATATTAAAAATAAAAATGGACCTAAAACAGAACCCTGAGGAACTGAACTTTTTACAGGAAATGATTTGGATACTGAGTTATTAATTACAACTTTAATTTCCCGCCCAACTAAAAATTCTTTTATCCATTTAAAAAATTTACCAGAAACACCATATTTTTCTAGCTTATATAACAATTTTTGATGTGACACGGTGTCAAAGGCCTTGGCAAAATCCAAGTAAATGACATCAATTAGAAATTTATCTTTTAGTGCCTGCGTCCACTCAATAAAAGTTTCCAACAGCTGTGTTATTGTAGAACTTTTTGCCTTAAAACCATGTTGAAACCTTGACAAAATGATATGGAAAAAGACAAGAAGTTCTTCTTTGACAAGCTGTTCCATTAGTTTACAAGAAAAAGATGTAAGTCAAATTGGACGATAATTTTCTGTTAGGCTTTTGGTGCCTTTTTTAAACAGTAAGTTTAATAAAGCTATTTTCCAATCAAGTGGTAATTCTCCAAAATCAAAAGACATCTGAAAGATTATTGCCAAAGGTTCAGCAATAACTTTAATAACTTTAATAACAATAACTTGAAAGGCAGTGCGGCCGAAATTTCGGACGGAGCCGAAGAAATCCGGATGTTGAACAAAGTTCAGAATCGGCTGGCGGGCACTGGAAAGGCAGTGCTGCCAAAAATCCGGACGGAGGCGAAGAAATACGAAGAAACCACGCTCTGCTACCATATAGCAACCGCTGAGAAAAGATAGCAATTAATTGTCGTGGAAGCGTTTTGGCGAAGAGGCCGGTTGCCAATTTCGTGGATCCAAAAAAGTTAAAATATGAAATTCCATTGTTCAAGAAAAATAGCTGCATTTATATGGGATTTAAACCCGATTCTAGATAATATTTGTTAACAAAATTTATAAAAAATATTTATTTTTATTATATAAACATTTTCAGTAACCAAAAAATTCGATAGACATTTCAAAGTTAAGAAGCCAAACCACAATTTATGTATTATAAGAAACCAAAAATACAAACCTCACACAGCAGTCTACCGGTTTGCTCCCAGTCAGGCGGCCGAGGGCATTGTGCCAACGTTACAAGAATAGAGCGGCTGTTTGTGCGGTACAAATCGATAAAATCATTAAGCGCACAACCACGTGGCATTAAAAAATAAATTACAAAAAATTTAAATAATTTGATTACGCAAGAATCTATTTGAAACAATTAAATTTAATACCTAAATGAATAAATGAATTAAAATAGTTGACTTTTATAATATTTGTTACTAATTCTTAAGTTTTTATAAGAACTGGAGTATCGTGACTCACACGTCACGACACCAATAGCCCTAAACACATTTTCATTAAAATATATCTCTACTGGTTCAGGAGATATGAAGCCCCAAAAATGGATTTTTTCGACAATTCTGTATACTTGAAAGATTGTTTAATGGGCATAAAAATTAAAGTTAAAAAATATGCATTCAAAAAAAGCGGCTACTGTTTACTTTAATTTGATACCTTGATTGTTAAGATTAATGCAGTATTTGTTGAGATATTGTGTTTCCCCGTACAAAAAACCCTCGATTTTTTTTCTTTAAAAACACTAGGCACTTTGCACTGGAACTCCGTTTATACATGAAGTATGCAATAAACATAGCGAGTCACCATAATGGATAATTACCGTATCTCCTACTTATCTTCCGTAGTATGCAGATCAACCGATCGAAATTTCGCGCGCTTTCGAGGGTTGATCTGGATACTACACAAAAGATAAGTAGGAGATACGGTAATTATCCATTATGTTGACTCGCTATGTTTATTGCATACTTCATGTATAAACCGAGTTCCAGTGCAAGGTGCCTCTAAACGACGGCAGTAATTTGATAAAGTTTGCCCAACATTTTTGCCTAAACTTCGCATTTTTAGCAAAAAATCGCGGGTCTTTGCACAGGAAACGCAATATCTCAAGAAATAATGCTACAATCTCAACAATCAAGGCATCAAATTAAAGTAGAAAGTAGCGCTTTTTTAAGTGCAGTTTGTAACTTTAGTTTTTATACACATTGAGCAATCTTTCAAGTATAGAATTGGCGAAAAAAGCCATTTTTGGGGGTCATATCTCCTGAACCAGTGGAGATATTTTAATAAAAAATTTTTGTGGGTTATTGGGGGCAGGGGTACATAAGATATTCACTAAAAGTCGTCCAAATCGAAGAAAAAAAAATTTGACTCCGCATCGCACCTTTAAGGAAAAAATATTTGTTGCCCATCACGAAGTTGTCTAGTTTTAGTTTCATTATTTTGTTCGTCTGCAAATTTAGGTATGCTCAGCAAACTCACCTAACATTTTTTGTTTGCTATTGTCTATGTGCACGTAGATTTCTAATGGTTTAATTTATTAATTTTTACTTTGTCCCACTGAGATGACATTGCCACCACTAGGTTTACACTATTTTTTGTATATATAGAGCTTACTACCAGAATTTAACAAAATTTCTAGTTTTAGTTCAAACAATGAAACTGCAATATCGTAAATATTTTCAAATGGTGCCTGTTTAATTTGATTATTTATTATCATTAGTAGATCGTTAGATTGGAAAGTGCAAATAACGGGAATTATTTTCAACAAAAGAGTGTTTGACAGAAACTAAGTTGTTTGGTTTTTTGGCACGAGTGGATTCCTTTAATGATTTCTAAAAAATCATTTCTTTTAATTTTTGATTAGGTTAATTAGGATAGAGTTATATCGCCTAAATAGAAGTGCATCTAAAATTTGAAAACCAAACTCAAAACGTTGATTCTCAAAATATTCAAGTTTCCCTTCAAAAGAGACCGGTAGTTCTGAATTTTGAACTTGTACAATAATATTAAATTTTTTAAAAACAACCAACCATACATGTTTGCTTGTTTTTCACTTGCTTAAATTCAGCGATTTAAAAATTCATCTCATTAATTTGAACAGTGTTTTCATTTTTTTTTCTCTTTTAAAATAAAATTCATGGTTTATTAAAGCAAAAAAATTCTAAAACCATTACTTCGTAAATACGAAGTAATTTTTAAAAAAAAACTTAATGACTATGGTAGATGTTTTAAAGTGTTTAACCGATTCTACTTTTAGTCATTGATCTTGATTAATTTTTTTTTGTAAAATTCTTATCCCATGCCTTGCTTGTAATTTTGTTTTCACCCTGAAATATCTAAAACTAAAAAAATACAATCCTTGCGCAGTGAAATAATAGATGTTTTAAAAACATCTGTACTTGAGCAATATCTGTTTGATAAGCTAAATTTTGTTCTAAAAATCAAACATCCCTAAAAGAAGATATGGAACCCAGCATAATTAATTACTATATAACCGAACATCCCTAGATGCCTAATGTGCTTTTTTATATAACACAAATGAGCAGTTCGATGAGACAATATAAAAAATAGAACGTGTTTTGGCTTCATTTTGATATCTTAATTGTAAACCAAGGATGCGCTGAGATATTTTAATATTTTAAAGTGAAATATGTGCGATTTTTACCTTAGCGTTTTTACGGAAAAACAGGGTTAGCTTTAAAATACTCAAAATTTTGAAGACTTTTTCAGATATAAAAATACTGTAGTACGAACAATTGTCAAAAGATTACGTAGGTTTAAAATTAATTTATTTTTCTAATAAGTTTCAGAAGTTATAAAATTAAATTTTATACTTTTGAAAACACGTAAACAAGAAATTAATATTGAAGGATAAAAGGCACGTAAAATCTTTTCTAATTGATAAACTAAAACTAACTTTTTTTCTTGAAATTTTTCCAGACTAAGACCCTTTTAATAATTTTTTTTTATTGTGTCACTGGTTCGAAAGAATGTAACGTGGCCTTTTTTACTATTTTTTGGATAAAGTATTTTACAAAAATTTTCCTGCCAATTTGAAAGTTCTTTTTTAAAACTCAAGTTTAACAAAACGCTTTTTGAAGTAATTATTTTAACGGCAAAATAAGTTTTGCGTACTGTACAAATTTTAAAAACTATTTACGATGACATTCGTCCGTTTGCTAGCTGATTGTTTTTAAGGCCGTTTTCTAAAACTTAATGTCACAGATGATGTCCGATTTTTATTATCACTCTGACACACCACTTGCTTCCTATATTTTAAGCTTATAAAATCTCCATTGTTAAATTAAATAAATGTTACCAACGATTGAGTTGAAACAAACCTAATCGTTTTATTTATTGTACAATATTAAATTTTATTTTGTCCAAAATATATTAGCTGAGCTAACACTGGTACGCACAAAATTTTCGACGACGTCACTTGCGGCCGAGATCCACTTGTTTCGGCGAAAAAACTTTTAATTGTGTTCGCTTTTTAATCCGCTCCAATATTTGATATCAGTTAAAAATCACCCAGCGTGCATTTTAACATAAATAATTTTTTTATATTTAACAGAATCATTTTAAAAATTGTTAAAATAATCCCTAATATATAAAAATGGAAAATGTAAAATATTGGACCCAAAAATTTATTGAAAACTGTTTTTTTTTCTTAAAAAACGATAAAAAATAGACGGCAGTTAAACCAGTTTAAAATCGTATGCATACGTGTAAAATAAAAACAGAAACCACACTACCCAGACCTGTGCACGGTCTGAAAATGCCCCCCCGTTTTATTGCCCCCCCCCCCGCCAAAAAATGAAAAAGTACCCTAAAAATATGACGCCATTTTTGACCTATGATGACGCCATCATCGCGAATTTTTTGCAGTTTTTAGCCTATTTCAATGTATTTTAAGCCATTTTAGACCTATTTTTACCTTATTTCCGCTTTTTTTGTCCCTTTTTTCCCTTTTCCCTTCTTTTTTTCTCTTTTTTTTCTTTCCCCCCTGCTTGCCCCCCCGTTTTATTGCCCCCCCCGTTTCAAAAAAGTTGCCCCCCCATTTTGGAATTGCCCCCCCCCCCGTTTTAACCCCGGGGGTGGGGGCAGTGCACATGTCTGCACTACCACATTATGTTAATCACTAAAACACATTTAAATTTGTTTGAACTAATACTATAGCCTTTGTTTAAAAAAATTGGCTATGTGTAGTTATTAGTAGTGAAAACGCGGATCCGCACTTTAACTACGTATGGCGCAATAAACAAAATTTTTGTATGAATTTGTAGGCGATTTACACCTGGCTTGATTTATGATAAATTATTTAGTATAATCTAGTATGATCCAGTAAAAACTAATAAAAGTTAAAGACGAATTAATAAAAAAAATTATTATTATATTTTTGTTACATAAATTGCGTTTGTACAAAAACTATAAATTTGAAAATACTGAAACTAATTGATACTCCTCTTCTGGGTGATTAGATTTTTATTTTTATTTTTAGTCATCTTGAAAGTAAAATATTAAACTATTTTGAACATAATTTGTTTGCCATTTATTATTGATTATAAATTAATTTAATCTCCGTTTTAAATGTTTTCATTTTGCTGCATAGCTTTGTTTTTATATTGAATGAATTTCATAATATTCTTGAAGCTCATTGATTGGGTACGAGTTTAATTGATAATAATTATTAATCATATTGACAGTTTTTTACTATTCCTGATTAAAAATTGGGTTAAAACAAAACTTTCAGTAACAAAACAGTTTTGATATTATATTAATTATAATTAAGTTAATTAGTTGATTATTTATATTCGTTAATATCAATTCAAACAATCACAATCGATCGATTGTCTAAAATGTGGAGTAATGTTGCCTTCTGAATTGCGCCTGAGGTTTCTGGTATTGAGTCATAGTGGTACCAGAAGTGCCACATGTACCGATACCAACTTTTCCCTTCACTTGTGCAGGAGAAGCGAAAATGGATGAATGCTTCTTCACACCCTAAATTCGTTTAAAAAATGAACGAAACATGCAGCTTAAAATAGGATAATATAGGTGATACAAAACACGAATGAAAAGGCACTAAACAAAAATTATACTAAATTTCAAGACTTCTAAAATACTAAGCGGCTAAAATAATCATACGCTTACCTTAAAGTTTTTAGCGACAGCTTTATGACTAAAATCTTTCCATTTTTTCTTTTCCAATTCTTTTGTGGCTTCCATTTCTTTTAATCGTTGGGCTTTTTTCTGTGCTTTTTTTCGCCTCTTTTCTAAACATAAACATAATCTGAAAAAAATATAAAACCAGTAATTTTTTTTTCTCTCTAAACTGAACTTAAAGGTGCGGTACCGACATACATGGGCAAGGGGGAAGGGGTTGGGGGGTGAACCCCCCCTCCCCCCACTCAGAAGTGGGGGAGCAGGGGAAAGAAAAAAAAGAGAAAAAGAAGGGAAGGGGAAAAGGGACAAAAAAAGCGGAAATAAGGTAAAGAGGTCTAAAATGGCTTAAAATACATTGAAATAGGCTAAAAACTGCAAAAAATTCGCGATGATGGTGTCATCATAGGTCAAAAATGGCGTCATATTTTTAGGGTACTTTTTTTCATTTTTTGGCGGGGGAGGCAATAAAACGGGGGGGGACATTTTCAGACCGTG
>JASAMX010011170.1:0-11650 GCA_030248175.1 Microlaimidae sp. YZB2_3 | reverse complement strand
CGGAAGGATCAGAGTGATCAGCGTAAAAAGCCATACCAATGGCGGCGAATCCCAATCATAATTGTTGGCCCCGTCCTTGATTTTGGCTCCCCAGGACTTTTCTGGCTGTAGACAACTGCTGATAAAGCCGTTTACTGCGCCTGTAGCGATCGCGACACTCCCCATTCCTATTAACGTTCACTTCCGAAAGGGACTTTCGATTTTAGATGCACATTTGCCGGTTGTAAACTCAGGATTTGGCGCACTGCAGCATTCTCCGGGGACAATCGCAAATTCATCTCCGCCACGCAGGATCTTCTGTCTCCTTCTGTGTTAGATGGAAAAATCCTGATACTGTTTCCGCTTCGAAGTCATCTTATAAATTAAAAACAATCCTCCCGACTGAAAGCACACTCATTTTTCCTGGAAATTCTTGCCAGGAATTTTGTATGACCTCTTCTATGCGCTGTGGCCCTACGGCTTTCTTTGGTACTGTCATCTCCGATTCCGCCGGTCGCTCTTTTAAAGGCGACTCGGATTGATAATCTAATTCCTGATGGGCAAGACATTCCACCTCAAGTAGGGAGATCATTCCTACAAAATCAGAACAAGGTTCAGAAAAGTATTGTAATTGCGCCATTTTCCTTTCTATCTCTAGCGCTGTTAAATTATCGTTATCATAATCATTATTTTGATTATTTTGCTCTTCAGACGGAAAGATTTCTCTTTCAGTAGTTGCAAAAACTCGATTTTGGGCTAAACCTCTTTTATTGCCGCAACCCCGAAAATTCTTCCCCGACCTTGAAAGTTAAAGATATTTTCGTTTGCATAACTACCTCTTGAATTATGACCATTGTTTTGATTATAATTTGCTCGTCCTGCTCCCCCTCTCTGAAAAATTTTGGTCCTTTCTTTGAGAGTATGAACCGCGATTATTATTGTTTCCTGACCAATTACCGCGTAAGTTTTCCCCTTATACCTGCACGATTATTAGTATTTTGCATAACAAGGGCCAAAAGTTGTTATTAACCGTGTACCAACATTTACTTTGAATGTGGCCGTAACGGCCGCAAAAAAAACACGCTAAACCTACATAACCCTGAGTATTAATTTGGGCGGGCTGTGAAGGATTTTGTTGCAAAGTAAGAGCGTTTACGGTTTCTTGTAATTTTTGTATTTGCTGGGCCAAAGCCACGTTTGTAGCTGGCTCTGAAAGCGAACTTATTGGTTTTTCGTTATTTAACCTGCTTTTACACGCTTCTGACACGCTTTCTACGCGGCGTAAGTAATAAGTTGCGTTTGCTAGCGTTTTTATATTATCCATATTTTCGGCCAATTTTTCATAATACTCCAGTTTTACCGCTGAAAGAAAAACTGTAAGCATAGAATCGGGATTGGGTTCTTTTCCAGGATAGGCCGCCTCAAATTCCTTTCTCAGCCTATCACTTAACTCATGAATAGTCCTTTAAGTTTAAGAAGAGTTGACCGTTGTTTAAGGCTCATTAGTTGCGTGCGCGCTAACAAAGATGCGTTTGGATCATCAATGTTACTTACAAGAAAAGATTTAAGCAATTTCCAGTCAGACCGGTGCGCGCACATATGTATCAAATTCGGACCTTATCAAAAACATGCCAATTTCATTGGCTTTTCGGTGGTCATCCCATCCTCTTATTGTACCATACAAATCGTACTTTTTTAACCAGTCAATAAAACGACCTTCCGATTTTGTGAAAGTAGGGCACATAGGAAGTTGAGAAGCGTCAATTTTAGTTTGGACGGCCGAAATAGCGTTATAAAGCGCTTGTTGGTCATTCTGCTGTCCGTTACTCATATTTTCAAAAATTTTATTATAATTGTATTCTTTTAAATTGTTGCGGCGCAGCAATCGGTTACTTCTTTCTGTCATAAAATACACTTACTTAATATATTCAATAATCGCTGAATTATTTTTCCCGACACTTAAATTATAACGCCTTGAAGTCTCAAGATCTAAAAATATAAATACAATTATGTACAAAGATATATCTTTCTTTTTTTAACACGTGTTTAAACTACTAAGGGTCCTTTCATCTTTTTTTTTTACTTTGACCCAGCCGGCTTGTCCTGGTTCTGGCTTTAACTTTTTTTTTTAAATAAAAAGCGCAAAGTCGTACGGTTTTAGCATGAACCTGTAATATTACATTACTTTACATAGTGTTTTAAAGGTAGAAATACAAACATGAATTTTATATTCATAACTAAAACATACGTTTTTGCGCGCAGAGTAGCAATACGGTTAGCCTTTAATTCGGCTCAACCAAGCCAGTAATTTCTCTTTTTTTTTATTCTTTTCCTTTATATGCGCACCCGTTTTCAATTTATAAGTAGTTTTAGGGAATCTTAACCCAGGACTTAATTTTCTTTCTTTATATTATTTTCATTCATATATTTATTAAGTTCCCACTACTAAGATCAAAGACAAATTAGTCAAAGATCTGGCTACTCTGCTGGGTACGTCTTTACAGGTTTTAAATTACCCGGGACTTTTTTTTTGCAAAATAAAATAATAAACTAAAGTAGTGTATAGTGCACGAAAACCTGTCCTACAAAACCATAAAACACTAGGACGGGAGAAACAAAAAATAAGTGCGAAAAACGGTGCTCAAATCAAATAATGCATAGAAAGTGATGAGCTCACGCGAATGACAATTATTAACATAAAATATTTGACTAGATTTTTGTTTTTATTTTTACCGGATTTAAAATAAACAATGTACACACGAATAAACTTTTCACGATTAAAAAAAACAGCACCCAAATAGTTAGCGGTTACTTCTAATTTAAACACATGTGACTATAAATCAAGCTCTGTATAATACATTTTTTTTTATTTTTGAGTTCGAAAAGCTACGGGCCCATAACCTTCATACCCAAAGAACACAACTTTTTGTTGTTTTAATTAATAATAATTTTAAACCGAAAAATTAAACGAAAAGCTAGGCCTAAAAAGGCTAAGCGCAATAAACTTTTAAATCTTTTTCTTTGGCTAGGCCTGGAAAGGCTAAGCGCAAAAAGCTTTGATTCTTACCCGAAATCTACCCGGAAAATTTTGAAGTTTTCATCGTTGATTCAAAATCTTCAAAGGTCACGGCAACCAATTTATATGTTGCAATGTGGGAGACTAGTATATTTTATATTTTTATTTTATTACCAAAGCTGATTCAAGACACAAATTATTAAACATAAAACTATATACACATGACTAGTAATCGTTCGGGAGAGCCACGGAGATTATCACCAGTAACCAACTAACCAATATTCTTCTTTTTACACCCTTTTATAGTAAATACCTTAATCTGTTTTTGTTTGCATAATAATCTCTTTTTATCGGCGGAACGCTTTTTATTCCTTAAGGTTCTGCCCGGTCGCTTTGATTCGCGGGCAGCCCCGCACCTGGCTGTCACTTCAGAGGCTTAACTATTGGATGGGATTATGTGCTTCTTTGTACTTTTTGTGAGAAACAAACTCCTATAAAGTTGTTTAGCTATGTCTTTATTTTAATGACGCCATTGAATGTTTATGAAACTAAATTATATTATTAGAAATTTTATTTAATTGTTAGGACTGTTTTCTTTGCTGTTCACAGGTACATGCAATATTATACTCTCTCTTATTATTTCTGTAAAACAATCCCAATACTCTTGAACTGTACTTAAATATTTAAATTTAATATGCTAGTTTACTGTTGCAAGACGCATAGCTAACGACTTGTAATCAGCATTTTTAAAGTCAGGTACCAAAAGGTCAGTAACTCAAGAGTTATTTTCTGAAAGTAAATAAGAATTAAGCTCACAGCATATTACAGCATGATCTGAATTACCAAAATTGACTGCTAATTCGACTTTACCAAAAATTTCAGGGTCATTAGTGAGGACTAAGTCCAAAAAATTACTGCCACGAGAGGGTTTAGAGACAACTTGAGAAAGACCCAATTCTAAAAATTTTATATAGTATTTATATTCATTTTGAGTATTGCTAATTAATGTTTCAGCATTCCACCTAATTCCCGGGAGATTAAGGTCGCCTATTAATATTGATGTATATGTTATATTTGTTATGTACAAATTAATAAAGTCTAATAAAAGACTATCTTCCTCAGCTTTAATGTTTGGGGGTCTATACACATTTATCAGACGAATTTTATTACTTGAAATAATAAGATCACAAGCTAAGGCCTCTAATTTATTAAATTTTTCATGAATATTAACCTGGGTATATTTTATGACTTTACTAACTACAATTAAAACCCCTCCCCCCTTTCCATTTATGCGATCCTTTCTTAAAACATTGTATTTTCCACAATTATTCATGAGAATTGTGTTAGTAATATCAAAAATATATAATATACCGAAAAATGTGCAACTCCTATATAAAAAAGTACAGAAAAAGTGGCCTTTATAATGAGCCTCTCCATTTAAATGACACTCTCCACTATAATGGCATAGTAGCCATTTTAATTCGGCGAGTTAAAATGGAGAGGAAGCTATTATAATAGCCATTTATTGACTTAATTTCACTTCATATATACTCACAAGTCTAATACTGTCCGGGCCGCACGAGTTTCCTCCGGTTGGTTTAATACTGTCCAACACGCAGAAACTCGTGCGGCCCGGACAGTATTACACTTGTGAGTATTTTATGAAATGAATTTAAATCAATAAATGGCTATTTTAATAGCTTCCTCTCGATTTTAACTCGCCGAATTAAAATGGCTACTATGCCATTATAGTGGAGAGTGTCATTTAAATGGAGAGGCTCATTATAAAGGCCACCTTTTCTGTACTTTTTTATATAGGAGTTGCACATTTTTTGGTATATTATATATTTTTGGTAATATCCTCATGCAGCCAAGACTCCTGAACACATATTACATCTGGTACACCATAATTAATATCGGAACCAGAAATTAAAAGCTCAAATTCATCTAGACAATTTGAAAGTGATCTTGCGTTTAATGATATTATTTTGAGCATTTTGATCTGTGCGGTTTTTTTAAACTTGCTATTTTTTAAATTGCAACTGGGTTGCGTTGTATCCTATTTTAAAATTTGGTCTGAGCTTTTAATTTCAAGAGTGCATTTTTTATTATTGTCATATAAATAAGCATCTCCTGAGTCACTGTAATGAACAAAAACCATTTTGTTTTTACTGTGGAGCTGCTTGGCTTTGGCTAGCAAAACAACTTGATCTTGACGCTGTTCTCTGGTTAGAGATGGCCTTACATACACATGACCAAACTGATCGGATTTTCTCAGCTTCCCATTTGAGCGAGCAAACTTATTCCGTATGGCATTATTGAGAAATTTTACTTTCAGAAGTCTGGGCCTCCCAGTCTCCTTTTTACCAATACAAAAACAGTCCACAACGGATTGTTCAGTTCTCCGTCGGTTATTATGGTTTAAAACTGTTTTGCTTTGGACACCGGACCCCTGGGGGGGGGGGGTCCAGACCCCCCTGGACCCCCCTCCTAGAATTCAAAATTCAATTTACCCCGGGTAACCAGGCCCCCCCTTAGCCTCCCCGACCGTTCTCATCTATGCCTACCCCCAGGTGGAAGGCCAAAATTTTTTAGGAAGGGGGAGGGGTCCAGAAGGGTTGGACCCCCCTGGCTTTTTAGGGCGGTTGACCGTGGGTGCGAAATTTCAAATTTAAGGGGGTCCGATTTTTTAACAAAGCTTTTTTTAAATTAATAATTTAAGTGTTTTTAGGTCTAATAATGAAAATTATATGCTAAAACAGCCTATTTAGGCCTAAAAATGTATTTAAACAACAACTAAAAAACCGTGTTTTTGACAGTAAAAACATTATATTTCTAAATTGGTCGGGAGGGAGGGGGTTAGCCTCGCTATAGGAGGGGGGGGGGTGGTCAGGCTGGTGTCATAGATATGTGTGCAAATTACAAACAAAAGTTTATAGTTACAAAAGAGAATTTACTTTAGCAAACAAGATTATATTTATCCAAAAAGAACAAAACAGATAAACACTTCAAATAATATAATCTAGCTCTGAGTAACTCTTAATCAACAGACCTTCAGATTAGCTAACAAGCATTGGTGGGCCGCCTCTCGGTTTTTGGGGGGGTTTAGGGGGGAAGTCAAATTTTAGGGGGGGTGTCCGGCAAGACCCAAATTTTGAGGGAGGGTGTACCCAATATTTCCGCGCTGCCTTAAAATGGGCTTAAAACACGTAAAAAAACGTAAAACAAGCTTATAAATGCTTTAAAACTGTGTAAAATTGAAATAAAACCTTATTGCAACTTACAAGTTTTATTTTTTAATTCTTTTATTAATAATGTGTTTATATATTCTTATAATTAGATTAGAAATTATAGTTTTTTTTAATAATTACGTAATAATAGAATAATAATATTATTGTCTTGATTATAAAGTCAAGTATCACAAACTTTTTAATCCATAATCTTATATTTAATTAAAGATTATATAAATACATGGGCGTAGCCAGGGGGGTCTAGACACCTCTTTTAGGTCGGCAAAGGGAAAACTTTGTGGTTAGACAGACCCCCCTTTTGCAGTGGCGTGCCCAGGATTTCATTTGGGGGGGCGGTCTGGGGGCACTACTAGCCCTGAAGGGGGTCTGGGGGGTGGCAGCCCCCCAGATATGGGGGGTCTGGGGGGCGAGAGCCCCCTAGCAGGGTCAAGGGGCGGAGCCCCTTGTCAGGTGGGTCCCGGGGGCAGAATGCCCCCCGGGGGAGAAAATTTTTAATTTAAGGCGCTAAAATACACTTGAAATTTTAATTCCAGATGCTACTTATTACAAAATTTAAGGTTTCTTATACCTACACATTTAAAACATGCGTTTAAAACGGTAATTAGAGGATAATAGTGTTTATAGTAGTTTTATTAAACTGTATACCTTAACTACTAAACGGGATAATCGATTTGTAGTTGAAAAACTAAGATAAATTTATCAATCAACAATTAACTCTCCGCGCGAAGCACGGAAATTTTTTTTTAGTCATTTTATAACACTTAAAAATTTTTCTCCGGGAGGGGAATTTGGGGGGGGGGTGTCCCCGGGTACCCCAAATTTAAGGGGGGGGGTGTCAGCAAAATCCGAAATTTTGGGGGGTATAACCCCCCACAACCCCCCCGTGCCCACCTATGCTAACAAGATCTTAAAAAGCCGACCAGAGTTTCCTCTTTTTGAAGTGCGAAACCTGGATATTAAATAAACATGTCAACGTGAGCATAATAGTCAGAAAAACTTCATAATCTTAATACTATAGTAAGCGGCATCTACAAAGACCGCACGGAATATTAGTATATAAGCATTCATGTTTTTCATCAGGAGGAGTATTTTAGTCGAAACTCTGCCGGAGTCTGTGATACCTTTTTATTGTTTTGTAGTTTCGTAAACTTGTACATAATCTCTTGTAAATAAATTTATATTTTAAAATGGACCTAAACATTGTAACATTAATGGTTGCCGTGACCCGGGATCAAATTTTTGTTGAAACATTTACCTGTGTCACCTACCGTACCTGTGTTTTATTCTTAAAAAAAAAAACCTGGTAATATAATTTTTCTTGAGTTTCCAAAAAGTAATTCCTGACTGGAATTAGCTGTGAAACCTTGACGAAAATGAAAACAAGATCAAATTTAGTTTGATTAATTAAACTCTAGTAATAAAATTTGTAAATTGATGTTACAAAAGGTCCTTTCAAAAAACGTCCGAAATTTTTTTTTTGTGTGACTAAGATTTATAGAAATTTTATCTCCTTATGTCACCTTTAGAAGTTTTGGATTTTAAGAGATTATGTATAACTTCTCAAGAGAAGAGTGTCCCACTGTGATTTGTTGTTCACCTGTGAAAATTAAACAACTTATGGAAATTCATTGTTTATACTAATTTCTGAAGACAAAAAAAATAATAAGCCTCAACGATGTTTTTCTAATACTTAATTTTTTTTTCTCCTAAATTGTCCTTAATTCATCATATTGTTTTCTATTTAATTAATATCTTTCTTATATTATTTTAAGGTTGTACACATATTTTAAGCAAAAAACAAACTTTTAGCAAAATAAAAAAAATATTTGTAAATTTAGTTTTTAGCGTAAATATCGTTTTGTTTAATTACAATAGGTATCTATTTTTAATAAAAGTCGTAAACATAAAAAGCGTTAAAATAAATGCTTAAAACATAATTTGTTTTTCGTACGTTTTTTTTTTCTTCAAATATATTTTACTGTACTTAATCACAAATCAATATTTAATCAAATAATTTTTCCCAAATTTTAAAAATTTTTAAACTAAACTTTATTTTATCTAAAATAAAAGGTTAAAAAAACAACCTATGCTATTAAGTAATGTCAAAGGTGGATAATCTAATAAAGGTATGTCATAGCGCTCTGTAGCAGCGTGCATCATAAAATCCAATTCGGGCCGCACGTCCGGCCAGAAGCCGCACGTTCGGCCAGTAGCCGTATGTCCGGCCAGAAGCCGCACGTCCGGCCAGAATTGGATTTTATGATGCACGCTGCTACAGACCGCTGTGACATACCTTTATTAGATTATCCACCTTTGGTAATGTGTCTAAAAGGTCATCATTGTGTGTGGTGTGCTGTTTAGCGTGCGTTGGTTGTCAAGTATGTTTGTGGGTACCCATGAATGACTGTGTATGCGTCTGTTGTTAAGTGCTACTTCCGTTTGAATGTTTATCGTTTGAATGTTTGAATGAGTATTATTATCGTACACTCATTTTCTTGTATTTTTTTTATTAAATATATCTATATTATATAAAATAATATCTAGTCGTTTTTTTAGCATATATAGTTTTTCCCCGGGGTATTGCACTTTGCACTTTTTCAGTTAATCACCCTGTCCAAATCAATAGTAGCGTCCTTTTTTTTTCGCTTATTTCTCTTGCGTTCAATAAAGTTCTTGGGCCAAAAAGTTGTTTTTTTTGCGCTGTAAAGTAAATTTGGTCTTAAATGTGTTAAAAATTTCGGGGACTCCGGGGCAGTGGTTCTTAGGTGCACTTTTTTTTGTTATTATTATTTTTTTTGTGCGTGACCCTGCGCGGTCGTATAAGCCTGCAGCATCTGTAATCGGAGGGAACCCGTGTTTTGCATAAGCCCACCTTAATGTTTTTTTTTTGTTTTTTTTTTGTGGCAGCTGTATGAGTAAGACCAGGTCGAACTATTTTTTTTTAATCAAATTTTTTTTTTAAATCCTGGCATTCGTGTGTTGTTGTGTTCCTGATTTGAAAGCCTTTTTTTTGTGGCGGCCTAGATATTTTTTTTCGCCTCATTTTTAAAAGTTTTTTTCTCGAGGCTAGGCATATTGGTTTAGTGCTTAAGTGTTGCGCAAGTATAGAATTCTATGAGCTCAATTTTTTTTGTGTTGATTGACATATCTGTCATAAACGATAGTGCGCGCGCCGGCTGGTTATTTGATTCTGTTGACAGTTTTTTTTAAGGCTATTTTATTTTAAGTTAAGTCAAGCCTTATTTTATAGTTAAGTTAAACCTTATTTTACGATTGCTGCTAAGATTTCTTGTATTAAAGTTGTACTTATATTTGTTTCAGAATCTTACGTTTACTGTTGGCTAAAACCCGTTACAAAGTGAATTTGTTTGTGAATTAATACTTTAAGTAAGTGTTGAATTTTTTTTTTAATCAATACTGTTTTATGAGCGCCAGAGATTTACGACAATTACGTCGAGAGTTTCTAAAAATTAATAAAATGGAAAATAATCATACCCAGGCGGTAACACCTCAAGAACTAAACGCGGCTCAAGCTAAGCAAATGCTTCAGGCGTTGGCAGAAGCATTGCCACGAAACGCGTTAGATGGTGGGACCCCAGTGCCTCCGTGTCCAAAATTTAAAAAAGGAGACGGTCGTTTTTCAGATTGGTTAAAAAAATATGATCTTTTTGGCACTATTCGGGGATGGTCTGAAGACTGTAAAGCACGCGAAATCGGCATGTATATTGACGGCGCGAGTTTTGACGAATACGTCCGAGCTCCAGCTGTGGCTAAAGCGAATTGGGTTCAGCTTAAAAAGCACCTAATTCAAGCTATTGATGATCCCAACGCGTCTTTAATTGCACGTACGCAATTGCTCGATCTTCTAAAACAGCGCTCTACGGAAACGATCAGTGAATTACAAGATCGTATTCGTAAAGAGTGCGAAGCCGCTTTTCCAGAAGTTCAGCCAGACCTATTAGCTCCTACTATGCTTACTACTTTTTTGGGCGCCGTACGACATGAATATTATACAAAATTGGCAGAAAACATGCATCAGTTCACGACTTTAGCTGAAGCAGCTAGTTTTCTCCATCGTGTGGAGAGCGTAAATGGCGCCACAAAACAGCGCTATGAGACAAAAATCTTTTCTGAACAGGCTACAGAGCCTAGCACGCACTTCTCTTTGTTGCAAGAAATTAAAAGTCTTAAAGAACAACTTAATGCTATAACTTTAAGTCAAGTAAATTCCGTGTCTGTTGTAAAAAGCAGAGAAAATTTTCAAAATTCTTATGTTAACGATTACAGATGTCATTTTTGCGGTAGAAAAGGTCATATTATGCGTGATTGTTTTGCGCGCAATCGCGTTTTTACTCAAAATCCAAACTTTTCTCGACGCGGTGCCTTCTACTCACAAAACAAACAGTACCCGTCTCATAATGATACTTCCCAGAGTAACCAAATGATTTCAAATAACGCAAGTTACGGGGTCGGGGAAATTACCAAAACTTAAATCGCGGTAACCGCGAACGTGGTTCTTATCCTAACATGAACCGTGGTTGTAATTCTAATTTTCGGGGCGGAAATCGGGGTTTCAACGCGGAGGTTTTAATAATCATAAAGTTTTTGGGACTTTTGAATGTAACAACCCTCCACCCATAAACGAGTGTTCCCTTGAAAATACAGAGGAACCTTGTGAGTCCGCTATTTCACACACAATCCAACGTAAGATAGCTCAGTTGGAATACTTACAAAATAATTCTAATAGCAGTTTTGTAGGTATAATTATGACCGACATCGCTTATATCGATATGGATATCGATGAAAACACTCGGATCAAAACTCCTAGCTTTGATAGTATATCAGACGAAGAAGGTGAAATTTTTGAAACGCCGGAGGAAACCTCAGCTGTGGAGTCAAAGAAAGTTCTGCAAACTAAGAAGAAATTACATGGTAGACCAGATGACAAAGACAAAACCAAACAAAAAAAGAGTGAAACCTTTCAAAACAGAGAGTTTGTTTCCTCTCGTTTGGGGCCTTTGAGTGAAACCTCTGTCAAAGCAGAGTCAGTTTCCTTAGCGCAGAACAGCTTAACGTCTTTCAATGCGTCTCAAAAATCAAAATCCACCAAAAAGGTTCGCACAAAATACAACCAACCCGACAGAAGTAAAGACCTTCGGGAAACGCTTTCTTACCCGAGGCAATTTACAGGTGGTTGCAAACAGTGCGGACCTCTTTATGAGGAGAATTTAAAATTATGAGTTGAATTGGACACCTTACGCCGTGTCTACAGGGTACCACCGCCTGGCGGAATAGGCTTTCCTAATAAAGCCCAAGGGACCTCTCGGATGTTTTCTAATTCCGCTAAAGACAGTCAGTCTTCACAAAAAACCGAACTTTCTCAAAACCAGAAGCGGAACGCAAG
>JASAMX010011169.1:0-13190 GCA_030248175.1 Microlaimidae sp. YZB2_3 | reverse complement strand
CCAAAAGGTGTTTTTTTGGAGGGGACAAGGGGTCCACCCCCCCCACCTAAGAGCCAAGTTTTTGAACCCCCCCTAGACCAATTTAGCCCCCCCCCCCCAAAGCTTGAGAGCGGTCCAGCCTCGCCCCCCCCAGAAGGCTGACCCCCTTCTCCCCCCCCCTCTCGACCAATTTGGAAGTATATTTTTTTATTTACTGTCAAAAACACCGTTTTTTAGTTAAACCTTAAAAACAGTGTTTAATTAGACTTTTTAGGCCTAAATAGGCTGTTTTAATACATAAAATTCAATATTAGACCTAAAAACACTTAAATTATTGAATTTAAAAAAATTTGCTAAAAAATTGGACCCCCCCTGGCCCTGACCCCCCCTAATTTGAAATCTCGTACCCAGGGTCAACCTTCCCTAAAAAGCCAGGGGGGTCCGGATCCCCCCTAAAAAATATTGGCCTTCCACCTAGGGGTGGACCCCCCCTAGCGGACCCAATCAAAAACAGCGGACCTATGCCCTCCCCCCTGGCCAAAAATGAACATGATTTTTAGGCCATTTTAGACCCATTTCACTTAAATTTCGCCTTTTTTTCTCTTTTTTCCTTTTTTTTCTTTTTCTCTTCTGCTTGCCCCTCCCCGTTTCAAAAGGTTGCTCCCCCCATGCCCCCCAAAAAAAATCCCGGAAGGCAGTAGACCGGTCTGCTGTCTACGTATACGTACACATGTCTACGTATACTTCATGTATAAAACGAGTTCCAGTGCAAGGTGCCTATACAAATGAAATAGAAACAAAATTATCCGACATTCCCAACATAAAATTTAATATTTGACCTCAAAACACTAAAATTATTGATTTAAAAAAACTTTGTTAAAAAATCAAACCTCCCCCCATAAATTTGAAATCTCGCACCCAGGGTCGACCCCCCCTCCAAGTCCAAAGGCCAGGGAGGTCCGGACCCCAACCCCTCCTACAAAATTTTGGCCTTCCACCCGGGGGTGGACCATACATGGGCAAGTTGGTCCGGAGTGGGGTGGGGGGGGGGGTAAAACCCCAAATTAGGGGGGTTAAAATCCGAGAAGCGAAAAGTACCCAAATCGTTTTTTTTGAGGATTGAATTTTACCCATTACCTTTTTCGATTTTGAACGACAAATAGGTCAAAAAAGCTAATTTTAGGTCAAAAAGCCCTTTTTATAGCATTTTTGAGCTTTTTATTGCTTAAAACATTCATTTTGACCTCAAAATCTAAGTTTGGAGGCAGTTAGAAGTCATTTTAAAGACATTTTTTTTCTTCATTTTTCCAAAATTGGGGGGGGGGTTAACTTTCCCCCCCCCACTTCTGAGTAGGGGGGGTTAAACCCCCTTTCTCAGAATTTGGGGGGTTAACCCCCCTAACCCCCCCCCCCGTGTCCATGTATGACCTCGACCTTAAAATTTGGGTGGACCTAGACCATAGATGAACACGGTCAAAAAGCCAGAGGGGGGGTGTTTACCCCGGGGGGCTAAATTTTTTCTAGGGGGGGTCCAAAATTTTGGCTCTAGGGGTGGGTGGACCCCTCTGTCCCCTCCAAAAAAACACCTTTTGGAGAGGGGGCACAGGCTGTGCCCCCTCCCCAATAGGTGTTTTTTTTTGGGGGGGCAGAGGGGTACAGCCACTAAGATTCCGGGGTTGAAGGCATTTCCAGACTGTGCACAGGTCTGAGCACAGCTTACTGTTTTATTCACAAAACATATTTTGTTAAATAAAAACTATATTCAGCAAATTAAGTTCATAAATGTTCAAAGAGCCTAAAATATACATAATAAGTTGAATTTCAAAAGAATTAAAAAAACATAAAAAAGAGACAAAAGAATTTGTGAACGAACTAGTCCAACTGTCATTATTTGTGTTTAAAAAATAAAATGCTTGGTTTATTTTTAGTATTTTTGAATTTAGGTTTTTTTTTCAGGCTATTATATAATCTGTTTCTGAATTTTCTGTTATCAAAGTATTAATAAATAGTAAAATAAATTAGCAACATTTCCATTATAAAATTTAGTTTTATAATTTATATTGTGTAATATCAATTTATAATCTAAATTTAGAAAAAAAGCCATATGGTCATTTTTTTCCATTTAAACGTCTGTTAATTTTTTGTAACAATTTGAATTCGAACAAAAAAAATCAATTCAATGTGTATTTTTAATAAACTTAATTAATAACTTAATAAATTAAGTCATATATTATTATTCTGTTTTTAGGAAGAATTTGTTAGAGTTCTCTCAAAAGAGGTCTATCTTCATGCACAATTAGACAAGAGAAAAACCCTCGCAAAGAAAGATTTTGGTATTGAATTTTCGCCTTTACTTTTTTTAGTTCCAAACATGTTTAATAGTTTTTTCCATACTCCATTTGTGGGAAAGTTGATTCAAAGCAAAAAGGTGGGGGAATCAACCGCAGTCAGTCTAATAACATACTTTTTTTAAGTGCATTTTGACCATTTTTTTGATTTTGACAGAAAAAATGGTAAAAACGCTAATTCATTACGTCAAAAACGTTATTTAATTTTTTGAGCTTTGTATTATCAAAATATCATTCATTTATAACTCAAAACGAGATTAAAAGAAAGTTATCTTTCTTTAAAAATAATATAACTTTAAAGTAGTTTTGAAGACATTTTTCATCATTTTTGTAACATTGGGGTGGGGTTAAATGAAATTTCTCTTCACTATTTTTGCTAATGTGTGTGCGTGGCGAGGTGAAAGGATAATAAAACACACATAGACTGTGAGTAAGAGGATTCGCCTCAATTATCAAAATAAAAAAAATGAGCAAGAGGTTTAAAACCAAACAAGGGCAATAAGGATTAGCGGATTATTAAACACCAACCTTAAAAATCCCAAACTAAACTACCCCGTTTCTATAATTTGGTAGGTCTCAGCCAAAAATTTTTAGGGGTTATCCTATCCCCCGAAAACTTGATTTTATTTAAGTACTAAGACCCCACTGAAAATTTTAGGGGGGTGTTTGGGGTGCGCAGGTGAGAACGGTCCCGGAAACTGGGGAAGGGGGTGGTCACCCCGGGCAAATTGAATTTTAAATTCTAGGAGGAGGATCCGGACCATAGGTGATAGGTGGACAGCCTCCCGGATTTTGGGAGGGTATAGCCGACCCCAAAAATTTGGGTGGGGGGTTTCCCAAAATTTTTTTTAGAGTATACCTCAAAATCAAATACCCTAATTTTAGCGTTTTTAGTACAGGGACCTCCCAAATTTTAGGAGGGGGGTGTCCGAGGTACCCCAAAATTTTAAAGGGGGGGTGTCGGCTATAATCAGGATTTTTTGGGGGGGGATTAACCCCTTCAACCCTTCCTGTCCACCTATGGTCCGGATCCCCCTAGCTTTTTAGGGGGAGTCGACCCGGGGTGCAAAATTTTTACACCTAGAGGGGGGTCAGGTGGGGTCCGGTGTCCAAACCAAAACAGTTTTAAACCATAATAACTTTAATAATTGTTCTTTTTGTAGGATAATACTACATTTTTTGAATAAAAAACGATATTCTGGTGTAAAACGTGTAAAAACATAAATATGCGTTAAAAATTTACGTTTTTTGAAGAAAATTTACTATTAAAAAAGTACCTAAAATTTTCCCGGTAGGGGAGGGGAGGGGGGTCAGATTTCAAATTCTAGAGAGGGGTCAGGGGTAAAAATTTGGAAATTTAGGAAGAGGCCCCCCTATATTTTTGTCAGAGAGGGGTTTCAAAATTTCGAGGCTAGGGTTAGTTGGCCTCTTTCTCACCTATGTCTGGGTGCAGTAAATTTTAGAGAGGGTATAAATCCGCAAAAACAGGTTGCCACCTATGTTTAACCCCCACCTATTTTGAAAGGGATAAAAGGTGTTAACTCCCAATGTAGTAAAATTAAAAAAATTTCTTGTAATTTGGAAAAGTTTTAAGGTCCAACCAAATAAGTGTTTTTAGCAATAAAATAAAATAATTATGCTAAAAACTGAAAACCGTTTTTTTTATTCAAAAAAGATATTAATATAGATGTACCCACACCTTTTTTTATTTTGTATTCATATCTTTTACATTTTTTATCCATATTTTCCATAATCTTTTTTATTTTTTTTCATATCCGCATTTTCATCAGATGTATATAAAAAAAAATGTGGTTCTTATTTTACACCCCAAATCCAGGTTTAGCTCGAAACCAGCCCTTGTCTTATGTAGTAGTGTTTTGTTTGTTTTGTATGATTTGCCTCTATGAGATAATTTAAGGTATGCAGCAACAACAATGCCCATGCCCCTTGATAAATTTTTTGTTTAGATTCTTGTGTGTCAAATGTGCAGTGGCTAGATTTTTTGGATGGTAAGTAAATAAACCTTTCTTCTATTTACAAACCAGGGAGGGGATTTATTACAAAAGTAGTCTTATAAATCGTCGTTACTACGGCAGAATGAGTAAATGCGAAAATTTTCAAAAAAAATTTTTTTTGCGTTTTGAGTAGAAAACAACCATCTACACCTTATGGCAAAAGGAGCCAACTGCAAACGAACTATAATACGGAGAAATCAGGTCATGTAACATTGAGTCACAATTTGTAAGTTCATGTAATAGTGGGTCAAACGGGGTATGACTCTATTCACTGGGGTTTTACCATTATGACAAAATGAGTCAACATGTTTTCGACTCATTATGAATATATGGATAACTATGCAAAATATTAAAATGCTATGTTTGACAAAATGAGTCAAAATAAATAATTAACTTATATTATGTCCAATACTCACTGTTTTGTTAAACAAGAATCTAAGTTTCAACAATGTGGTTTCAGAATTGAACTGTGAAGATAGGGCTCATGGAAACATGAACACTTGTGTTTTACCTATTTGCTTAATTCGCTAAAACGACTTACACTGTCACTTTTTTGTAAAATCAATAATCATATGATATGCATTCATCTTACCCATAGAATCAAGGAAGGGCTAATAGTAGCCCTTGACTATGGCCTGGTGCTTATTGTTACTTTTTACAAAATCATATCACAAAAGTATTATCCTTAATATGGAGCTCCTGTGAAAAGGAACAAAGACATTATTTTCTTGTAATAGCCAAACACTACCATACCAAAGTCAGACACCAAATAAGGTCATGAACCAAGTAGGGAAGGAATTAAGCGTGATAAACAAATAAATGGGCAGAATAACCTAAAAAAACCTTTAAATTAGTGATTAATACCAAAGCAAGGTACTTAAACGCATACATGGGCAAGTTGGTCCGGAGTGGGGGGGGGGGTTAAACCCCAAATTAGGGGGGGGAGTTAAAATCCGAGAAACGCAAAATACCCATATCGTTTTTTTTCTGGAGTGCATTTTACCCATATCGTTTTTCGATTTTGAAGGAAAAATAGGTAAAAAACGCTAATTTTAGGTCAAAAAGCCCTTTTTATTGCATTTTTGAGCTTTTTATTGCTTAAAACATTCATTTTGACCTCAAAACTTAAGTTTGGAGGCAGTTAGAACTCATTTTAAAGACATTTTTTTTCTTCATTTTTCCAAAATTGGGGGGGGGGTTAACTTTTTCTCCCACCCCCCCCCACTTCTGAGTGGGGGGGGTTAAACCCCACTTCTCAGAATTTGGGGGGTTAACCCCCCAACCCCTCACCCCCATGCCCATGTATGCTTAAACACATTATTTATAGTTACCATACTACCCAACCCAACACTACTAAAGACAAACTAGACAATGAATCAGATCAATATACAAAGGCAGTGCCAAGAATAACCTAAAAACCAATAAATTAGTGAATAATAGGCAAAGGCAAGCCTGATCAATAATGGAACCACCAAGGCCTTAGCAAAATCAAAATCAATTAACTTATTAATGAGAAGTAACTTAACCAAAACCAAACAAGTAAGAGTACCTTGGGCAACTAATTTTTTAATAAAAAAGCTCTCAAATAACCCAATAGTAAAAACGACATAAAAGTTATTAAATATAGAACTGGTAACTAAATTGTATGTGGAACTTACTATAATAACTAATGATTGCTACAAAAACTTAATAAAAAGCCTTTTGTAACAAAATATGAGTTAAAGTTCGTTTTCTAAGATTTTTAAACCTTGTTACTAACAAACCATACGGAGTCAATCAGGTATTGACTCTATTATACCTAAAGTGACGCAACGAGTCACTGTATATTTGACTCATTCTGACTCTGAATAAATAATAAAATGCTGCTTTTGACAAAAAGAGTAGCAACAAAAACTTTAATTTTTATCAGCCACAGTGCATGTTTGATTTGGGGTAAATACATAAAAACGTAGCTTACCTAAAGTGTTAAAACATATTTTTGTATCAAATACTGCAACAAAAGACGGTATTTTTTTCTGACCATTTGAAAGTTTAAAACGGCCATATCTCAAAACAAGGATTTTTTTCATTGACTCGTTCTGCCGTAGTAACAACGAAATGCTCGGATACAAGTACTTGGGCTTGGATTTTATTGTTTGAGGCTGGATCAAGGGCAGTGCAATAGGTGAGAAGGGGGGCAGGGTGGGATCCACCCCCTATCCTCGAAATTTTGGAACCCCCCCTAGACGAAAATCTAGGGGCCCCCCTCCCCCCAAATTTCTGAATTACCCCTCCCCCTGGGGAAAATTTTAGGTACTTTTTATACTAAATTTTCTTCCAAAAACGTGAATTTTAAACACATATTCATGTTTTTACACACTTTTTACACCAGAATATCGCTTTTTATTCAATAAAATGTAGTATTATCCAATAAAAAAAACAATTATTAAAGTTATTATGGTTTAAAATTGTTTTTCTTTGGACACCGGACCCCACGTGGACCTGACCCCCATCTATATTTCAAAATTCGATTTACCCCAGGTAACCACCCTTCTAGCTTCCCGCACCGTTCTCACTTATGGCAATGACTGCTCCTTATTTCATTAGCCAGGAAGTATCGTTGAAAGATATTATGCAAATAATAATTTGTATGCTTCTTTTTACTTATAAAAAGTGGTAAAACAATTTCAGAGTTCAGACCTCTGCGATGCTCTCCCCGGGCTTTTATTGGGGGGGGAGATCAATTCCAAAACGGGGGGGGGCAAGCAGGGGAGAAACGACAAAAAAATTCGTGGTGATAACGTCATAATCATAGATAAACAAGGGGGGGTAGGGTGGGTGAGGTCCACCCCCTGTAGCCTCGAAATTTTGCCCCCTCCCCCTAGAAAAAAATCCAGGCCCCCCTCTCTTCCTCCAAATTTTTGAATTTTTTACCCCTGACCCCCCTCTAGATTTTGAAATCTGACCCCCCCTCCCCTATCATGAAAATTTTAAGTACTTTTTTATACTAAATTTTCTTCCAAAAACGTGAATTTTTTAAAACAAATTCAGTTTTTACACCCTTTTTATACCTAAATATCGCTTTTTATTCAATAAACGGTAGTATTATCAAAAATATATTATATAAAAAAAAATTAGAAGGTGGCTTTTATGGCCCCTTTTTGCTTTTGCTTTATTGGATTGTTGGCCTTTTTATTTCGGGGGGTTAAATTGGAGGGGAAGCTATTATTATACATTTAATGGTTTAAAAGTTTTGTTTCGGAAATTGGACCCCACCTGACCCCCCTATAGGTTTTAAAAACTTCCACCCCCGGTCAACCCCCTCTAGAAGGGGGTTTAGTGTTGTGGGGGTGTTTGTTTGTCTTTTTTTGGAGTGTGTTTTGTTGAGTGGTATTATATGGCCTTTTCTTTTTTTTTTTTTTTGGTTGCCTTTTTCGGTTTTTTTTTTTGGTTTCTTATATAAAAAAACTATTATTATACATTTAATGGTTTAAAAGTTTTGTTTTGGAAATTGGACCCCACCTGACCCCCCTAAAGGTTTTAAAAGCTTCCACTCCAGGTCAACCCCCTCTAGAAAGCTGGGGGGTCGACCCCCTAGGACCCCCTCCTGGATTTTAAAATGTCATTTACCCAGGGGAAACAGCCCCCCTAGCTTTTTGACCGTGTTCATCTATGGTCATAATAGGTCAAAAATGGTGCCATAATTTTAGGATATTTTTTCATTTTTGAGCGGGGGGGGCACATAGATGTTTTTGGTCAGGTCCGCTAGAGGGGGGTCCATCCCCGGGTGGAAGGCCAAAATTTTTTAGGGGGGTCCAAGGGGTCTGGACCGCCCTGGCTTTTTAGGGGGGTCGACACCAGGTGTGAGATTTCAAATTTAGAGGGGGTTCAGGGGGTCCAATTTTTTAACAAAATTTTTTTAACTCAATAATTTAGGTGTTTTTAGGTCTAATATGGAATTTTATGTACTAAAACCGCCTATTTAGGCCTAAAAGGTTTATTTAAACACTGTTTTTAACTAAAAAAATAAAAAAAACTCACGCCGGACCGCTCTCGAGCTTTGGGGGAGGGAGGGGGGGGGACCTGGATTTTTTCTAGGGGGAGGTCCAAAATTTTGGCTCAAGTGGGGGTGCACCCTTTGTCCCCCCCCCAAAAAAAACATCTATGGGGGGCATATCCAGACCGTGCACAGATCTCCAATTTAATTTGTAAAAAAAATATGTAAGAGAAAACATAATAGCATATTATTTAAAATTTTGCCAGAAAATTAAAGGATAGTCAGTTAATAAGTTTAAAATTTAGTCAACGTGTAAAAATTTCAAGGGGAGGATTTCTTGGTTTTGAGGCTTAGGTGGATGGAAGCTTAAGGTCTCTCCTGTCAGTTTTCTTAAGTGTGGGATTTTGACTTTTTCCGTGTAATACAAAAAGAAAAAAACCCGGCCAAACAGAGTTTCCAGTGCACTAAAATCTATGAGAATTGGCGTAATCATTGTGCAATTTTTTGCACATATCAAGATAAAGCGTGATTTAATTTCATTTAGTAAAGGAATAAAAACAGCATTAACACAATGTGCAAAGATTTTGCTGTTTTCTACAGTGCAAATTTCATAGCTTAAATTTAGGTCTATTATATGCAATTCTAATTACAGTAGTCCTAAAGATGATCAGGTTTCTTTATGCGTTTTATCGATTTATTATGGAGGGTTTGTTTATAAATCGTTTTCAGACCTCCTCAATGTCGTGGCTCAGTCGGTTAGCGCCTGGTCAAATTTTTGAAAGGTCCCGACATTGATTCCCACAGAAAAAAAATGTTTTTTGCCGAATTTTTTGTTTGATTTTAATGTTGTTTTTTAAATTTTTTGTAATTTTTAAAATTTATTTTACATAAATTCCAAAAATATCATTATTGTAAACAAAATCTGTTTGCCTGCTTTTCGTCAATTAGTTAAAGTAGTAGCTGGTTAAAGTAGTATTTAGTAGCTGATTATTTGTTTTAGGCACTATGGTTGGTTGGGCTGATGCAGCTGGACTAAAATCCCAAGATTTAGAAACAGACTTGGCAAATCATGCAGATCCAGTGGATGATGTGGAGAATAATGAAAGTGAAAATACTTCTCTTAATAAAAGTTAGTTTATTTGATAAACTAAATCATTTGTCTGATAATATGGGCGAATCATGTAACTGTTTAAAAATAATTACCAAGTAGTTTTCAATGGCACTTTTCTGACAAACGAACTTTTTGAATTTTCAAGGGTGTGCGTGTGTTGTTTCACATATTTTACAAAAAAAGGTAGTTATTTCTTTCTTGTCTCAATATTTTTTAGCTCTGGGCCCAAAAAGCCCTCCTTTTTGAAAGATTTGTATGGAGTACAACCCCCTCTTTCAAAAATCCTGGCTACGCCCCTGCGTGTCTAACTATTTCTAAACTTTTATTAAAATCTGAGCTAATCAAATTTTTTTAATTTTCATTGAAATTTTTTTGATTTGACGCTGGGAAACTACATTTCGAAACGTTTGTTTAAAAGTAGTTTTTACAAGAGAAAATTCAGATGGGCCAGTAGCTGAGTGGTTAGAAGCATAGGTGAGAAAGGGGGGGGAAGGGTGGGATCCACCCCCCTAGCCTCGAAATTTTGGGACCCCCCTCTAGGCGAAAATCTAGGGAGGGCTCCTCCCTCTCCCCCCAAATTTCCGAATTTTTTACCCCTGACCCCCCTCTAGATTTTGAAATCTGACCCCCCCCCCTCCACCCTTGGGTAAATTTTAGGTACCTTTTTTATACTAAATTTTCTTCCAAAAACGTGAATTTTCATCACATATTCATGCTTTTACACCCTTTTTATACATGAATATGCCTTTTTATTCAATAAAATGTAGTATTATCCTATAAAAAGAACAATTATTAAAGTTATTATGGTTTAAAACTGTTTTGCTTTGGACACCGGACCCCACCTGACCCCCCTCTAGATTTCAAAATTTCACACCCCAGGTTGACCCCCCTAAAAAGCTAGGGGGGGTCCAAACTCTCCTGGGACCGCCCTCCTAGAATTCAAAATTTGATTTACCCCGGGTAGCCACCCCCTCCCCCTAGCTTCCCCGACCGTGCTCATCTATGGTTAGAGGGTCGTACTCAGATCCTTGGAGCCGTAGGTTTGAGTCTCTGTTTGGCATTGTTTTCAACGTTAAAATATTTTTTTTTTAATTTTTAACTTTTAGTTAAAAAAGTGTTCATTATTCAAGATACGCTAAATCAGAAATGAAAAAATATATTTTTGGTAATAAATTTTATTAATGTATTTTATTTTTGACATGTATTTTATTGTATCGCGTTAAATGCGAAGTAATTTTTAAGATTAAAAAAGAATATTCCAAAAAAATTAAAAAAAATAATCAATTTTAAAGATTTAAGGAAAAGTTAAGGCCGGTTCACACCGGAGTGGCAGCTGATAGCTGATAATGAACGCGCGCGTTTACATCATTAAGGCTGGTTCATACTTATGTAAAAACGTCCTTTGGACAAAGTCCAAAGGACGTTTTTACATACGTTTATACGCTCTATTTGTCCTTTGGACTTTGTCCAAAGGACGTTTTTACATAAGTATGAACCAGCCTTTACACTCCGGTGTGAACCGACCCTTAGTGTTCTTAGGTTTAATGGTATTACTATAGCAAGACATAAAAAAACAAAGAAATCAATCAATAATTTTTTGTAAAACAATCCACGTAGTCAATATCAAGCGTATAAAATAAAGGCTTGCCTAATAATTACATTTTATAGGTAACTAGTTTAGTTTGATTTTTTAACTTTAAACGTTTTTCTCAGTTTTGTTAACTGTTTTAAAACAATTTATTCACTTAAAAAAGTTTTATGTATACATATATAACTATTGCATTTTGTATGTTGCAAAAAATAGCGCTAATCATAGATACAAAACACTGAAATTGTGTATTTATATATCTTTAAAATATTGATATCACCTGAATCAATGTTATTATCTATGCCATATTTTTTTTGTTGGTGGCGGCATACTTATTTTGTTTTTGTTCAAAATCAATTAAATCTGTTGTAGATTCAAGAATAAAACGCATGCTTCAAAATAAAATAAAACAAAAAGATGAAATAAAATAATAAGCTTAAAAATAAAAATAAAATCCTTTAAACAGTACATACGTTACGTCTTGCTATGGTCTCGTCATTCAATCCAAATGTTGGCTTGCAATAATCAATAATTTAAAAATACATCAATTAATAAATTTGATACATCAATAAAATCAATTAAATACTTTTTACCTTTCATGTGCACGTAACCCGCCACTGTGATTCCCAAACCCGAGTCTTGATCTCTGATCAGGTCGACTGTGAAATTTTCAGTCTCGCTTGGAATCCAGTAGTCGCATGAAAACGTTCTGGAAGTCTAAAAATAAATCAATGATTGATTAAATAATTATAAGTTATTAAATTAGCGGTTTTTTATTTGTTTTTTAGTTTAATATTATTATATTAGATGGCATTTTTTATTGTTTTTATTAAAAAATTATCTTTTTTTGTAATTTCCGAACATAAGATGTGTAATATTGATCAAAGTTCGTTCAAAAAAATTTTTTAAACGTTTATAAAAGCTGAAAATTCGAATTTTTTTTTTGTATTTTAATTAAAACAAAATTCCATGTAACCTGAAAAAAATAGTGATTTTTGCATACTTTTCTTTTATCCATCATACTCTACGAGCGTGAAAAGCTTAATTTTTAACATTAAATTGAAAAAAAAATTTTGTGCGTGTCTGGTTAAATTTTGTGTCGGAGACGTTCTCCGATAAGGAAACCAAATTCAACGATATTCTGTTTGGCGATTTGCTCCATGGCAATCAAGGCAGGAGGAGTAAAATACGTAGAAAAGGGGGTGTAACTTTAGATGCCGCATACGAGGCGCAGATAAATTTATTTTTGCTCAGTGTTTATTGGCTAGAAGTGATTTTATGGTTCTTAATTATTATTGGCTTACTTAATAAGACCCTTAACACCGAACAATGTTCTTTCAAAAGGGACATTGGCAGCCAGCGTGGAAAGTTATTAGCCAGAGTGCTCATAAATTGTGAAATTGATAACATAAAAATGACTGCTTGCGTCTTTACCATTTTAAATTATAAAACTCTTAACATTTTTTGTAGTACGGAATAAAATACTATTCGCCAATTTGATAAATTTTTACAGCTTTTTTTTATTGTTTAGGAAAGGCTATGTAAATGGCTGCTTTCCAGATTAATGCTGTGCATTCTTTGTTTGGTCCGTATGACCTTAACCAGTTTGTTTTTAATATTACTTCATATAAACATATTTATTACTTACATTTCTTAATATCGTTTTTTAATAACTAAATTACACTAAGCAAACAAATTTAGGATAAAAAGATTCAAACTGAACAAAGTTTTGTGATGTTAGAAAGCTAAATTATAAATGAAAACGTTTAAATAGCGAACTATTGGTAATATTTTGGTCACCATGCGCATATCGTAATGAAACTAAAGTTTAAAAAAGCGAGTCCCATTATAAAATTCCGGCTCGTATAACTTGGGGTTTTCAGAATTTTAATGTTAAATTTTAAGAGGTTGTTTTTTCTTTTGATTTATATTACTTGGATCAGGTCTGAAACCGAACAATTTCTATTTTTTTGTTATTTAGACTATTTTTATCATAAAAAAATTTTTTTCTTTCAGTTTAAAATAGTGATTTTGATAAAACACATAAACTTATAAATTTATCATTATAAAACTCCTTAACAACTTTAACCATGGACTATAGACCCTGATTTTTTAAAACAGCCGAAGAAAAACCTTAAAACTAAATTAATCTCTATTTTTGCTTTAATTTAAT
>JASAMX010011167.1:0-49470 GCA_030248175.1 Microlaimidae sp. YZB2_3 | reverse complement strand
ATAGATGTTTTTGGGGGGGGGACAGATGGGTTCACCACCCCCCCTCTAGCCAAAATTTTGGCACCCCCCCCCTGGAAAAAATCCAGGGGCCCCCCGCCCCCCCCCCAAGCTCGAGGCGGTCCGACCTACCCCCCTCCCGGAAGGCTGGACCCCCCTCCCCCCTCCCGACCAATTTGGAAGTATATTTTTTTATTTACTGTCAAAAACACAGGTTTTTAGTTAAAAACAGGCCTAAATAGGCTGTTTTTTTTTAGGCCTAAATAGGCTGTTGTAGTACATAAAATTCGATATTAGACCTAAAAACACTTAAATTTTTGAGTTAAAAAAATTTTGTTAAAAAACTGTACCCCCCTGACCCCCCTAAAATTGAAATCTCGCACCAGGGGTCAACCCCCCCCCCTAAAAAGCCAGGGGGGTCCGCACCCCCCAGGACCCGCCCTCCTTAAAAAATTTTGGCCTTCCACCCGGGGGTGGACCCCCCCCCTAGCGGACCCGACCAAAAACATCTATGAATACCGGTGTGAGAACTGGCGGGAACGCTTGCTGGCTGGGTCTCAGCTGGTTCCCCAAATTGCTGGCTTTCCTGTTTTAGTTGCCTTATTTGTTAAAGGCAACGCTTTGAAAACGTAATTAGGGTTATAGGAAAAACAAGTGAATTAAATGTGGTCGAAAGACGGGCGCGAGAGCCAGCGCAAACGCATGCTAAAGTTTTTTAATAAAAAAACGTATTTTAATTAAAATCAAATATATTTTACCATCAAAACTAATTAAAAAATTCATATTTCATTAGTTTTTAGCTATTTTCATAAGTACTTATAGTCATTTTTGCTTAAAAACGCATAAAAGCCAGAGCCAGCAGGAAAACCGGCACAAAACATACCAGTTTCCCAGAGGTGTATGAAACTTGTACCTTTTTCAGCTTAGACAGAAGTGAGGGTTTTTTTTCAAGCCTTAAAAACAAATCCCCCCGTTTCAAAAAAGTTGTCCCCACCCCCTGTTTCAAAAAAGTTGCCCCCCTGTACCCTCCCCCATTTTGGAATTTCCCCGGATAAAATTCCTGGGGGGGCAGTGCACAGGTCTGCGTGCCCATGTGTTACACAGTACTTTTAGAAAAAAAATTCTCTTCCAATCAGTTTGGAAAAAGTCATATCAGGATAAAATCTGAAATTATGAACAAATAAAAAACTCTGCATAAAACCAGGAAAATGCCTAAAGACAACCGTCGTTCCAGCGCTAAAAATGGAGAAGTGTATCCTCCAATATATTCAGTGAGTTATTTATTAGTCTTGTGGATGTTTAACTGTTTTTGTAAAGAAAGAATTTATTAGTCTTGTGGATGTTTAACTGTTTTTGTAAAGAAAGAATTTAAGCTTAAAATCGCAATAAAAATTTCTTTTTAACCTAAATGTTTATTCTACTTATTTTTGTATTAAAATTAAAAAAATATGATTATTTAATATTAGGCGTAAGAGGGATACAAACAAACATCAACTGCTCTTTCACACGGAGAGATAAAAAAGTAAAACAAACAAGCAAACAAAAAAGTTCCAAAAATCGATATTTAAGATAATTGTCTAATTATAAATTATTTCAGCTTATATCGGAAGAGCCGCCGCCACCATTTCACAAAGAAGGCGATATCGATTTTCCATTTGAGGACACCAGCGGAAGCGGGGATGAGAACAAAATGCGCGGGAATTGGTCGTCCAAAGCGGACTTCATCCTCTCGTGTCTAGGCTTCGCCGTGGGACTAGGCAACGTTTGGCGCTTCCCCTACTACTGCTATACTAATGGAGGAGGTGAGTGTACTTAAATTTCTTAAATGATCAACATATCATTAATTGATTCATATACGGCGTATTTGTATATTATATGAACAAATTTATAATTTGACATACAGTGCTGAAGTAATAAGTAAAGTGTAACAGTAACGTCTATCTTAATATTGTCATTGCCGTGACAGATTGAGTCAATATTGTTTGTTTATCTGATTCTTTTTATCTTTAAACACTCAAATAGAAATACTATAAGCGTTTTGAGTCGTTGCCGTGACAGATTGAGTCAATATTGTTTGTTTATCTGATTCTTTTTATCTTTAAACACTCAAATAGAAATACTATAAGCGTTTTGAGTCAGAGTTACAATGATTTTATAATGATTGCGATTCTTAATGTTTTCTTAGACAATAATATAATATAACAATAATTTTTTAGGCGCTTTTCTCATTCCATATTTTATTATGCTGTTAATTGCTGGCCTTCCAATATTTTTTATGGAGCTTTCAATAGGCCAATTTGCCAGCTTAGGATGTATGTCAGTTTGGAAAGTTTGCCCTCTGTTTAAAGGTAATACTTTTTTACATATTATTAAAGTTACCTTTTTTATTACATACCAATTTGAGTTGTTTAATTATTTGTTTCTGGTTAAATTCTCTTTAAATATTTATCATGGTTAAATTTAAAAAAATTAAAAATCGCGAATTGGAGGTCAGAACATAGATGAACAGGTGGGGGGGGGGGGGTAGAGTGGGGTCCACCCCCTCCCTCTAACCTCAAAATTTCGCCTCCCCCCTAAAAAACCCAGAGGCCCATCTCCCCCCAAAGTTTCGAATTTTTTACACCTAACCCCCCTCTACGTTTTTAAATCTCACCCCGCCCCCTCCCCTCTCGAGAAAATTTTCAGTACTTTTTTTATACTAAATTTTCTTCCAAAAACGTAGATTTTTTACACAAATTTAAGTTTTTACCCCCTTTTTTACCAGAATATCGCTTTTTATTCAATTAAAAAGTAGTATTATCTTATAAACAAAACTATTATTAAACCTTTAAATGGTTTAAAAGTATTTTGCTTTGGACATTGGACCCCACCTGAACCCCCTTTAGGTTTCAAAATCATCCACCTAGGGTCGACCCCTCCTAAAAAGCGAGGGGGAAGGTTCCACCCCCCTCCCCTCTCCCCCCCTAGATTTTGAAATGTCATTTACCCAGGGTATGGGTAAACACCCCCTAGCTTTGGTGACCGTGCTTGTTTATCTATGGGTCAAAACCTTAAATATGTATGGAGATTTTCAAACCTATGCTAAAATCTGCGAATGTGGATTTTAGCCTCATTTAATCTATTATCTTATGCCAGCAGCATATCAAGAATTAAATTTATATTTAGGCGTAGGAGTGGCCATGTTTATAGTGTCCTGTTTTATATCCGTCTATTACAATATGGTAACCGCTTGGTCCATTTTTTACCTAATAAACTCTTTCCGGCTCACAGAATTGCCTTGGTCTCAATGTGGCGAAGAATGGGCGACGTCTGGTAAGAATTTTTTTCTCAGGTCAAGGGCAAGGGAGGGGGTTGCCCCCCCCCGTTTTATTGCCCCCCGCCAAAAAATGAAAAAGTACCCTAAAATTATGACGCCATTTTTGACCTATGATGACGCCATCATCGCAATTTTTTTTGCAGTTTTTAGCCTATTTCAATGTATTTTAAGCCATTTCAGACCTATTTTTACCTTATTTTCGCTGTTTTGTCCCTTTTTTCTTTTTTCCCTTCTTTTTTTCTCTTTTTTTCTCCTTTTTTGTCTTTTTTTTCTTTCCCCTGCTTTCCCCCCCCCGTTTTATTCCCCCCCCCGTTTCAAAAAACTTGCCCCCCGTGCCCCTCCCCGTTTTGGAATCCCCCCCCCCCGTTTAAACCTCAGGAGGGGGGCAGTGCACAGGTCTGGTAAAATGCACTCCAAAAAAAACAAGATGGGTAAAATGCGTTTCTTCGATTTTAACCCCCCTAAATCCAGGTTTAACCCCCCGCCCCCGCCCACCAGAGCAATTTCCTCATGTATGGTATGGGTGGGGTTTATATCCCTTAAAAAATCTTAAAACTGTCACCTTCTGACCATCCCTGACATCCTTAGTGTCTATGGAGCGGCTTCCTCACAGCGACACTGCCCAGATCCAGCAATGGAAATGGTCAACAACTCTACCTTTTTTCCAGTCAACTCAGACAATCTTCGCCACTGCTGACTGCCAATGCAACATTTCACATTATTTTTCTATAATTGGCGGCCTTGGCTGCCCAAAAAACTGATAACTCTATCTGGAGACATCCATCCAAACCCCGGCCCCAACAAGGATGCAATATTTTTGTGCAAACTAAAACTTTCAATAGAAACAGCGTCCGATGCACTAAATGTAACAATTGGGTGCATCTAAAATGTAGCAACCTACAAAGTCTCAAACACTACAACCCAAATTTGTAGAAAACACTACAACCAAAAAACTGCAGGCTTTCTACACATCATAATACAAACTCCAAAAATTCTACCTTAAATATTTTGCGATTTAACGCCAACAAAATCTCCAACAAACTAAAAGAACTAACAAACTTTTTCAAAAATCACAACATTCACATAGCTGCCATCCAGGAAACCTAACTCTCACCAAAATCAAAAGATCTAAAAATTCCCAACTATACAGCTACAGACCTGTGCACTGCCCCCCCCCCCCGGGGTTTAAACGAGAGGGGGGGCAATTCCAAAATGGGGGCAACTTTTTTGAAACAGGGGGGGGCAGGCAGGGGGAAGAAAAAAAGGAGAAAAAAGAGGGAAAAAGGGACAAAAAAGCAAAAATAAGGTAAAAATAGGTCTGAAATAGCTTAAAATACATTGAAATAGGCTAAAAACAGCCAAAAAACTGCGATGATGGCGTCATCAAAGGTCAAAAATGGCATAATTTTAGGGTACTTTTTCATTTTTTGGCGGGAGGGGGCAATAAAACGGGGGGGGCAAATCCTCCAATAAAATGAGGGGTGGCATTTCCAGACCATGCACAGGTCTGACTTTTCTTTGTACACCATTTGATCAACTACAAAATTAACTTGGATACTCAACTGAATAATTCACATGCAGAAATGCATGGCATTCACTTCAAAAATACTGACCTCTCAATTACCAACCTATACATTCCACCGTCCAGCTCCTGCACCACCAATTACCAGCCTAATATAGCCAATTTTTTAAACAATCAGGATAGTATAATTCTCAAAGATATCAATTCACACCACAAACTCTGGCACTCAAGCTTCACCAACGCCAGAGGCAACTACATTGCAAACATCATTAACAACTCAAACATGGCTTCTTTAAACATGAACACATACATCCGCATCCCTTCCAATGGGAATATAACATTGCCAGATATCTCCCTCATCTCAGATTCACTCATCACCTCCTCAGACTGGAAAAAAGTTACCACACTGAGTTCTGATCACCTCCAATTATTGTCAGCCTTAAAACTAATCAGACAATAGCGCCCATAACCAGGAAAATGTTCACCAATTTCAACAAAGCCCACTGGACCAACTACTAAAACAAAATAGAAACAAAATTACTTATTCTCTCAGCTCCAACAAAAGTCAAAAAAGATGAAAAAACATTTAGAAATATACAAATCAAAGCTTCCTCACACCACATACCAGCCGGTCATCACAACAATTTTCAAGCCAACCTAACTCCAGAAACTATAAAGCTTATTAACAAAAGAGACAACCTATGCAAAACTAACCCGCTTTCAAACCAAATACAAAAGCTCAACCAAAAAATCCACAACCAAATCCGCACCAACACTGCCAAAAAATGGAATTCATATCTGGACATTTTCAGCCATAAAACAAACTCCTCTAAACTTTGGAAAACCATAAAATCAGTGGATAACAAACAGTCACCCACCCCAAACTGCCCAATAAACTTCAATGGAAATTTAATCAACAACCCTCAACTATTAGCAAACAACTTCAATAAACAATTTACTCCAAACAAACCCTTTAAACCACCTAAAAAAATCGAAAATTAATTAGGAACATCAAAAAACTCAATCAAGAACCTAAAAATATTACACCCACAGAAATAGAAAACGCCATCAAGTCATCTAACAACTCCAAAGCTTTTGGTCCAGACAATCTAACCATTTCCACCTTAAAACCTTGGTCCTCTCGGCATTCAATATTTAAATGATCTCTATCAACTTATCACTAAAAACAAATAGCATACCTACAATCTGGAAAACTGCAACTATAATACTATTCATCGAACCTGGAAAGGATCACCTCATCTCTACTTCTTACAGACCAATTTCTCTTCTCTGCCCAGCTATAAAAGTTTTTGAAAAAATAATCCAGCCAATTTTTGTCCAACATCTAAAACACCACCCAGATCAGCACAGCTTTAAACCCAAAAACTCAACGACTACTGCTCTCCTTCAGCTCACCAACAAAGTAGCAGCCGGTTTCAACCAAAAATCTCCACCCAAACAAACAATAGTAGCAGCCTTGGACCTTACCAAGGCCTTTGACACCATCAGCATAGAAATTTTAATCAGCAAGATAGTAAACAGCAACTTCCAGTCCATCTAATCAGGAGATGGCTAAGTGGTTATCTCAGAGGCAGAATCAACAAAACTTTTTTCAGAGAATAAATCTCCGAACCCAGGATAGTAAAAACAGGCGTGCCTCAAGGCTCAGTCATTTTACCAACTCTCTTCAACTTCTACATCGGACATACCTCTCCCACCTGCCGGCGTTAAAATTGTCTCCTATGCTGATGACACCACAGTCTACTCTACTGGAAACAAGATTGCCAATATGGAAACAAATCTCACCAATTATCTCAACACTCTAAATCAATACCTGGATCTCAACCACCTTAAATTATCAACAGAAAAATCAACAGCTACGCTTTTCTCTCCATCTTCACAAGAATACAACTAAGACCTAAAAGTGACCATACATAACCAACTTTTACCGCTCAACAAAATCCCCAAAATCCTATAGGCAAATAAAATCTAGCTGACCGCGATATTTGCAGTATTGAATCAACTACTTAACAACAAAAACATTTAAAATTTTTCAATAAAGTGGATTGATAACAAAGATTAAAAACTGTATTTTAAAAATTATTTATCAAATTATTTAATTTGAAACCTAAATGCAAATTTTTTAAAGGTTAAAGTTGGTTAATTTTTGTATATTTTGTGAAAAGGTGGAATTTAAAAAAATTCTGCGTTTTTATTTGTTTTAACAAAACGTCACTGCACAATTTTAATTGGTCCCCTCATGTCTGCATTCTAATTTTCATCATTAGCCAGATATAATTCAACCATAGGTGTCACTTTTGATCCAAAACTAACCTTCAACAACCACATCCCCACCATCAACAACAAAGCATCTAGGCGCAATAGTATTCTCAGTCAAAGTCCTAGCTGGGACCAGCTGGGAACAACAAAAAGAAACAATAATATCCTCATGCAAAGCTATAGGGCGACCCATCCTCAACTATGGAACACCAATATGGTCACCAAACCTCTCTAAATCCCATTATCAAGAACTCCATTCAACAAAAAACTCAGCTTTCAGGATAGCAACTGGTCGCCTTAAAATGACTTCACTAGACACTCACCCATCCAACAAAATCACAGCAAACAAATTTAGGCCAAGAGAAATGAAACACACTCTCTAATCAAAATATGGTTCAATAGCAGAAAGTTTCTTCAATCAAAGTCTCACCAAAAAAGCTGTCCAGACTGTCCAGCTTCACACCTATTTCGTAAAAGAATTTCTATCTCAACTCCAACCTAATCCTCTACTAAAAAGCAAACCCCATGAAATACACCAAAGTGAACAACACCTTCCAAGAAAAAAAAGAACACTCCTGTCACAACTAAGATCTGGATTTTCTCATCACCTAAATTTATACAAATCAAGAATAAACTCTCTAATCAAAAATAAATGTCCAAAATGCAACCAGAAACCTCATGATGTCCACCACCTTTTCAACTGCACCAAAAATCCTACCACATTAAAAGTAGAAGACCTATGGCTTCAACCTGCAAAGGCAGCAGCATTTCTGGAGGAAATCACCTGAGGGAAAACTGTCTATACTAACTAACTTAAATTGGAGAGGGGGTCTTCTAGTAGTAAAAACGCTAAAATTGAGGTATTTTGGCAATGGAATAGCCCTCAAAAATTTTTCAGTATCCCCTCAAGTTTGGAGAAAAGAGTATACTCTCCAAGAAATAAGGGAAGCTGTCCACTTATAAGCCAACTCTTAATCAGGGTCAACATACCGTGGACAACCCCTAACTGACATTTTGACTCACGTTACTAATAAAGATTTGGCTATATCCTGTCAAAAATTTTTGGTCTACTTCAGGGAATACCACATTTCCAAATTGGGTTGGAAGGGGAATACGCATTCAAAACTAAATAGTCTGCCCACCCATGGGGATGGGGACTATACTTGGCTAAATTTTCAGTAGCTAAGATTTTGGTGGGTGTTCGCCAAACACTCCATTCTGAAACACCAGGTGCGATCTCGGGGTTTTGACAGTTTCTAAATTTTTTTAGAGAAGGGGGTTAATCTTCCCCATGCCCACACTTTCTCTGTCTTCAACATTAAAAAAAACCCAAAAAAAACTCCGATTATCTTATTTTTTGAACCAACTAAAAGGTCAAAGCAACTTGTTTTGAGAAAAGGTTTCAAGTATTATATTTATGGAAATATTATATTTTTGTATTTTGTATTTTTGTTAAAAACTATAAAATCGTCATTTAAAAAAATTGTATTTTAAAGACTGCTCGACGATAACAAGGCAAAAAATCAAGCATTGCAACGCAAACAACGGGACTCTCTTGACCAACGGTGAGTGCGCAAACAGCAGTGAGCCCCTGGGAACCGGCGTGGCGACTTACGATCTCGACGACAGCCTCTTCCGCCAAAACAAAACGCTACCCAGCGATGAGTATTTCCAGTAAGTTTAAACTTTTAATAGATTAGTCTTGAAAAATGATCCAAGAATAGAGTAGGGAAAGGGAGCGATTTCTCCATAGGCGTGTGTTTAGAAAGAAAAGATTTCGCCAATACAAAACACTACCCAGCGATGAGTAGTTGCGGTAAGTTCCTGTTTTAATAGATTTCTTTGAAAAATCAATCATAGATGAGACATGAGAATGGAGGAAAAGGGTAAAGCGTTTAAAGCCCAGTTTACCTCTCGGCCAACACAGACCTGTGCACGGTTTGAAAATGTCCCCCCACCCCGCTTTGGAGGATTTGCCCCCCCGTTTTATTGTCCCCCCCCCGCAGAATTGAAAAAGTACCCAAAATCAATGACCCCATTTTTTACCTATTATGACGCCATCGTTGCAAAATTTTTGCAGTGTTTAGCCTATTTCAATGCATTTTAAGCTATTTTAGACCTATTTTTACCTTTTTTTCGCTTTTTTGTCTCTTTTTTCCTTTTTCCTTTCTTTTTTTCTCTTTTTTTCTCTTTTTCTTTTTTTTTCTTTCCCCCTGCTTGCCCCCCCGTTTTATTCCCCCCCTAGTAAAAAAAGTGGCCCCCGTGCCCCCCGTTTTAAAATTGCCCCCCCCGTTTAAACCCCGGGGGGGGCAGTGCACAGGTCTGCCAACACTTCCGGACTTACAATAAAATACAAGGTATTTTTAAAATATTTTTTATATTTTTTAACAAAATATTTTTTTTATAATATTTGTTTTATATATTTTATTTTTATTTATATATTTGTTTTTAAATATTTTTTTATAATATTTGTTATTAATATAACAAAATATTTTTTTAATATTGATAATATGTTTTTGATTCACTCAAACATTGTTTCTTAGACCTGTGCACTGCCCCCCCCCCCGGGGTTAAAACGGGGGGGGGGGGCAATTCCAAAAAGGGGGGACCCGGGGGGGCACCTTTTTTGACACGGAGGCGGGCAATAAAACGGGGGGAGGTAAGCAGGGGTGAAAGAAAAAAAAAGAGAAGAAAAGGAGAAAAAAAGAAGGGAAAAGGGAAAAAAGGGACAAAAAAGCGGAAATAAGGTAAAAATAGGTCTAAAATGGCTTAAAATACATTGAAATAGGCTAAAAACTGCAAAAAATTCGCGATGATGGCGTCATCATAGGTCAAAAATGGCGTCATATTTTTAGGATACTTTTTCATTTTTTTGCGGGGGGGCAAATCCTCCAATAAAACGGGAGGGGGGCATTTTCAGACCGTGCACAGGTCTGGTTTCTCAAATAATATTTTTAAAAATTTCCTTCAAAAATTTTAAAAAAACTTTTTAAGAAAATCTTTACCAAATTTTTGGAAGGAGTTTACGTCACTTAGTACTAATTATTGCATCACTTAATTTTAAACTTATTAAATTAAATTTAATTAAACTTAAATTAAAGCCATTTAATTTTATTATTTTGTTTAGCAAAGTAGTGCTGTCATTGTCAGATGGAATCGAAGAAGTGGGAACCATAAATTGGCAACTGGCACTCTATCTATTTGTTGCTTGGATGATAGTCTTTTTTTGTTTGTTCAAAGGAATAAAATCATCTGGAAAAGTAAAAAATCTACTATATATATAATCATAATCAGAACTGTGCACTGCCCCCGAGTTTTTATTTGAGAAGGAGCACAGAGGGCAACTTTCTTAGAACTGGGGGGGGGGGGGCAAGCAGGGGAGAAAGAGAAAAAATGAGAAAAAAGGCCTAATTTAAGTAAAAATAGGTCTAAAGGGGCTTAAAAACATTGAAATAGACTAAAAACAGCAAAAAATTGTCTATGATGGCGTTATATTAGATCAAAAATGGCGCCATAATTTAAGGGTATTTTTTTCATTTTCAGGTGGGGGGGGTGGCAAAAAGTAAGGGGGAACAGTCACTAATATTTTCGCAGGGGCATTTCCAGACCGTGCACAGATCTGTATAATAATAAAGTTTAGCGAATACGTTATTGTCTAGTTTTATTTACTAATTTTACTATAAAATGCATCGATGTACACTGAACATTGTACACTGTACACCGATGTTAAGACTTTTAACCACAAGTGTGCAACCTCCTGAATTTTTTTTGGAAGAGTGGTGTTTTATCCTAAAAATTTTTTGGGCATGGGGTTGGGATTCCTTTAAACTCAGTTTACGCGGATTTTTTTTATATACCTCATATTATGATATTAACAAAAAAACTCGTGTCCGTTACTTATCTTTAGTCATTAATTAATCCTAATTAAGGTTGTTTACGTGACGACAATCGCGCCTTACCTGATCCTACTGGTACTCCTTGTAAGGGCTCTCACGCTTCCTGGATCAGTGGATGGAATAAAATTTATGTTTACGCCGCGGTGGGACAAGCTTCTTACGGCCAGGGTATTTTTCTATTAAATACGTATTATTTTTATTAGGGATGTGTCCAACACTCGCATCTGCGGACATCCGCATCTGCAGACATCCATCTATTTTTGACGTTCGCATCCGCGTATTTGTGAGCTCACATCCTGTGTATGTTGTTTATTTTTACTCTTTTTACATTAGCTAATACCAATTTTTTATAAATTTCTAACCTTCACCTAGCCAAAATTTTCGTGTCTAAATTGATTTTTTTTAGCCATAAACAGCTCAAAAATGTAATGAAAACGCTTTTTAGCCAAAATCAGCGTTTTTACTGTTTTTTTTTCTTTTAAAATTATAAAAATGATATGAATATATTTATTCTTACCATATCATTTTTAGTTCTGGAGGCATTTTATGATAAAATGCACTCCAGACCTAAAAATGATATGGTAATAGTGGCGTGCCCAGGAGGGGGGGGGTGCCCCCCCCCGAACTCCGGCAAAGCCTGATTTTTTCCGTAAGGTTTTCTTTTCCGTAAGGTTTTTTCCGACGCTTACGTTTTTTTGAATTTTTGGGGAGAAAAAAATTTTTTATTTAATATTAAATATAAGCACCTTGCACTGGAACTCGGTTTATACATGAAGTATGCAATAAACATAGCGAGTCACCATAATGGAAATTACCGTATCTCCTACTTATTTTTTGTAGTATGCAGATCAACCCTCGAAAGCGCGCGAAATTTCGATCGGTTGATCTGCATACTACGAAAGATAAGTAAAAGATACGGTAATTATCCATTATGGTGACTCGCTATGTTTATTGCATACTTCATGTATAAACGGAGTTCCAGTGCAAAGTGCCTATACAAAAACTTTTCTGATGCCTTTCATAAGAATATTAATAGTCAAAAGACCAAATTTTCTCCGCTTCGCGGGTAGTTTAAATTGTCAATTTATCTTAGTTTTTCGATTTCAAATCAATTATGGCATTCAAAATTTAAGGTATACATGTCAAATAAAACTTTTATAAACACTATTAACCTTTTATTTACGTTTTAAACACATGTTTTAAATGGGATAAAAAAACCTTAAATTTTGCAATAGATTTCATCTGGAATTTAAAATTTTTAGTTAATTTTAGCGTCTAAAATTGAAAATTTTCTCCCCCGGGGGGCATTCTACCCCCCGGACCCCCTGACAAGGGGTTCCGCCCCTTGACCCCGCTGAAGGGCTCTGGCCCCCCCAGACCCCCTTTTCTGGGGACTTCCGCCCCCAGACCCCCCTTAAGAGTTAGTATATACCCTCCAGACGGCCCTCCCAAATGAAATCCTGGGGTACGCCACTTGTAATATGTTAAGAATGCATTTTACTAGACATCCGCATCCGCGAATTTCGGTTTCCAAAAATCTGCATCTGCGGATGTCAAAAAATGACATCCGAGCACATACCTAATTTTTATATATAATAAAGTCTCTCTTTGTGTTATTGTTTTATGTTTTTTGTTGCTAGTTAAAAGACTAAACCTCTATAAATTTAGTTATTTTATTATTCTGTGGCAAGTTTGAGCCAAAAATTTATATTTATGTTTTGTTTTTAATACAATAGTGATAAAAGAGGAAAAAATGAAAGGTCTTTTAATTTTTCTACTTTGGGTTTTTAATCACGTTTTGATTTCGATTTTGACATGCAAAATTATTTAAATACCTGTTTTTATCAGTTTTTGTTACTTATAATGTTGCAATTAGAGATGAAAATAGCTAGGTCATAGATAAGCACTCCCAGACATGTGCACTGCCCCCCCCCCCGGGGTTAAAACGGGGGGGGGCAATTCCAAAATGGGGGAAGGGCACGGGGGGCAACTTTTTTGAAACGGGGGGAGCAATAAAACGGGGGCGCAAGCAGGGGAGAAAGAAAAAAAGAGAAAAAAAGGAGAGAAAAAAAAGAGAAAAAAAAAGCGGAAATAAGGTAAAAATAGGTCTAAAATGGCTTAAAATACATTGAAATAGGCTAAAAACTGCAAAAAATTCGCGATGATGGCGTCATCATAGGTCAAAAATGGCGTCATATTTTTAGGGTACTTTTTCATTTTTTGGCGGGGGGGGGGCAATAAAACGGGGGGGGCAAATCCTCCAATAAAACGGGGGGGGGGGCATTTTCAGACCGTGCACAGGTCTGCACTCCTATGAGTTTTTTAGTGTGAAGGTAATTCCATTCCCTCCCCAAGCTTTCACAAATTTAAGGGCACTCCTAGACAAAAATTTAGAGGAGGCCTCTACCGACAAATTTGCCCAACGTTGTATAATTTTAAAGCTGACCCCCTCATTCATGAAAATTTTTAAGTCTCAGTTTTATCCTTAATTTTTCACGAAAAACGTAAATTTTTAACATAAATCTGTATTCTTACACACTTAAAAACCTAAATAGCTTTTGTTTGCAATAAAACGTATTGTTATTTTTTATAAAGGAATTAACAGTTTAAAGTGACCAATTTTTTAAATTCTAAGTTCTATTTACACCGGGTAACCACCGCTTTTGTCACCGATAGTTGCAATTAGAAAAAAAGACTTGTTTAAACGTCATTCAAAAAAAACTATCGAAACAAACCTGCCAGCTTTTTTCTGCGTCTTGTTTTTTAAAGTCCGTCTGTGTTTTAGACCTGTCCACTGCCCCCCATGGCAATTTTTTTTCAACCCGGCATCTGCAAAAAAACAACTGAAAAAAACAAACAAAAAAGCTGAATTTAAGTAAAAATTTGTCTAAAATAGCTTAAATTCTTTTAAAACAGTTAAAAAATTCAAAAATTTTGTGAAAATAGGACAAAAATGGCGCTTATTTTGTGATAGTTTTTTTTTTATTTGCGCGGGGGGGGGGGGGCACCAAAACGAGGAAGGCACAGCCACCAATAAACGTTAGGCATTTACGGATCGTGCACAAGTCCACTTATGTTTTTATTTCCAAAATAATGTGTTTTAATTTCTTATGGATATCAGTTTTTTAAGAGTAATTTTTTAGGTGTGGGGCGAAGCCGCTGTTCAAGTATTCTTTTCTCTTTCCTCTTGCTGGGGCGGTTTGATCACTTTAGCTAGCTATAACAGATTTCACAACAATTGTTTTAGGTAAGCATGGCTTGCAGTTTTTAAGTTAGTAGGTTTTTTTGCCATTTGCAATTTTACCAAATTCAATTTGTAGTTTTTTAGGTGTATTTCATAAAATCTGCACTAGTGTTGTTCCCACACTCCAATCATGCTTTGGCTATTTAAAATAAAGAGTTTCATAGCTTTGGCCCTTTCAATAAGCAATTTGAAGCTTATTTAAGCTCGATGTTCTCAATTATTATCATGCGGGCAGGACTTTTGTTACTGTTTTTTCAAAAAAAATAATTTTCAAACATTTTCTGAAAAATATATTATGAATGGCAGGCAATACTCTTTATTTATTCATAAAAGTAGTATAGACAGGAGGACCTCAGCTCTTGGGAACAGCACTAGTTTAAATGAATGCTCGCCAACAAAACTCAAGCAGACATCATAACAGTGCAAGAAACAAAACTCAAACCATCAAAAACAAATACACCAAAACTACAAGACTACACCGCGTGCAGACAAGACAGACAAGGCAAAACTGGGGGAGGACTACTCACATACATAGACAAAGACACTATCTTCTCCCAACTCAATCCTACTAAACTCCACAACAAACAAACCACACTGCAGAGCTACTCATAACACGCATACACAAAAGCAACACATAGACATCGCAAACATCTACATCCCTTCAAGGGACACTCAATCAGCAACAACAGAAAACAACCAAATAGCAGACACAACACACATCATACACCAAGTCACCCAGAAAGACAACACAATCATCACAGGCGACATAAACACTCACTCCCCTCTATGGTTTTCTCCCATAGAAGATCGTAGAGGGGAAGCAGTAGTGGACATAATCATAAACTCAAAACACAATACTCAACACAAATACACCAACACGCAAACCAACAACAGCTATCAACAACAAACATCTTCAGACATCACAACAATCCCAGCAAACATCAACAACACCCACTGATGGCAAACACTACATGCACTTAATTCAGACCACCTACCAATACTCACAGCACTAAACATGCACACACACAAACAACAACACACCAAAACAACATTCACAAATTACAAAAAAGCAAACTGGCAAGCCTCCATGGCACCCATAGAAGACAACATACAAACACTCCCACCCACCACTAGCATACGTCAAGCAAACAATGCATATACAAAACTCATTATTCAAGCAGACAAAGCACATATTCCTAAAGGTCACATTAAGCACACAAACAGGCCACTACCACAACATATCATACAACTCACACAACACCGCAACCCACTCTGACAAGCAGACTCCAAACATCCAGATATACAACAGCTAAACAAACAAATACAAAAACAAATAGCACAGCATAAAGCAAACATCTGGCAGCAACACATCATAAAACACTTTACCCACAAACACAACTCTTACAAACTATACAACACAATAGCACTACTTAACAACAAAAAACAATGTACAGACAAAAACAGGGCAATCAAAGTCAACACAAAAACAATCACTCGCCCATACAGCATAGCAAACATTTCAACAAACAATTTACATAATCCACAACTCACAAAACAAACAAAACATACCGCAAAATTACACACGCAATCAAACAACTAAAATCCACACCCATCACACTAACAGTACAGCAAACAATCACATCAATACAACACAGCAAAACAAACAATTCAGTTGGGCTTGACAACACAAACATACACCTCAAACATTTAGGCAACAAAGCACTACAATACCTCACACAAGTCTACACTAACATTATAAACACAAACACAATACCACACAGTTGGAAACTCTCCAACTACATTCCAATTCCAAAACCAAACAAAAACATCAACAACAGCCAATCATTCAGGCCCATCTCACTCATATCCGCACTCACAAAAACTTGCGAAAAAATCATACCTTCATACACCACAAGCAACATACCAAACACAACATACCAACACGGCTTCAAAAAAAAACTCCACATTGCCAGCATTACTACACTCACATAGCAGCAGGTTTCATTCAACAAACCAAAACCACCACACTGCACAGTTGTCATAGCACTGGACATGTCCAAAGCTTTTGACACTGTCAATCACCACACACTTATACACAAACTAGCACAAACACAAGTACCAACAGCAATCAGAAAATTCATAAACAACTACATCAAAGGCCGCAAAGCATACATCACATACAACAATAACAAATCAAAACAAAAACTACATTCCAATTCCAAAACCAAACAAAAACATCAACAACAGCCAATCATTCAGGCCCATCTCACTCATATCCGCACTCACAAAAACTTGCGAAAAAACCATACCTTCATACACCACAAGCAACATACCAAACACAACATACCAACACGGCTTCAAAAAAAAAACTCCACATTGCCAGCATTACTACACTCACATAGCAGCAGGTTTCATTCAACAAACCAAAACCACCACACTGCACAGTTGTCATAGCACTGGACATGTCCAAAGCTTTTGACACTGTCAATCACCACACACTCATACACAAACTAGCACAAACACAAGTACCAACAGCAATCAGAAAATTCATAAACAACTACATCAAAGGCCGCAAAGCATACATCACATACAACAATAACAAATCAAAACAAAAACTCGTAAAAACAGGAGTCCCGCAAGGCTCCTGTTTATCACCCACACTATTCAACATCTACACCGCAGACATTCCAGCACTACCGCCAAACGTGCACAGCATAACATATGCAGACGACATCACAATATATGCATCACACCCAAACCACCACATAGCACAACAACAAATACAACCATACTTACACGCTATATAAACATGGACAGACAACAACCAACTCACACTAAATGCAAGCAAAACAACATCCACACTATTCAGAACAAACCCTGCAGAGTACAACGCACAACTATCACTACAAATAAACAACACAACACTAATCACAACTAAAAACCCAAAAATCTTGGGGCTCACTTTTGACCCCAAGCTTACATTAAGCGCACACATCGCAAATACACACAGTAAAGCATGCAAAACACTCAAAATCATAAATGCACTTACAGCAACATCGTGGGGTAACTAAAAAAAAAAACTCACACACATACAAGGCAATCACTTGACCAATAGTCGAGTATACCAGCACAGTCTAGGGCCCCACAACATCAAACACACAAATTAACAAATTGCAAACAATACAAAACACTGCTCTCAGGGTCGCAACAGGGCATACCACAGACACAAACACACAGAGGCTAAAGTCCTCCCAATAGCAACACACATTCAACTCCACGCAAAACAAGCAAAATTGGCAGCCATCTACACCAACAATCCACTCAACTACTTAACAAAACAACCTGCACCCAGCAGGCTCAAAAAGCAAACAATATTTCACAACAACAACTACACAACAAACATTCCAACATACGTACATAACAAAACTTACAAAGCACTAAAACAACAAATCCACTCAAACACAGTCACAAACCACATCAACAACACTCCAGTAAACCCAATACTTCAAACAAAAGCACCAGCAATAAGCAACGAGGAAGAAATCTTCCTCGCGGGGTCAGGAGAACCCTCGCCCAACTCAGGGCGGGGAAATCTCCTTTCCTCTACTCCTATCTACACAAAATCAATCTCACACAATACACATCACCAAACTGCTTGTTATGCAAAACACTACACACAACACAACATCTTTTCACATGCACACACATTAATACGACCTTGGGACGAGAGGACCTTTGGGCGAACCCCGTAGCCGTTGCTGATCTCCTCTGAGAGTGGGAAGAGGGGGTGAGCAAGGCGAGGAGCTTGTCAGATGGAACCAACCAGGGTTGAACGAAACTAGTTACTGGAAAAGGACAACAGCATTAATTTAAACATGTGTGTTTTATACTATACAGTTTCAAAATATTGCTTAAAAACTTCTGCAGCATTACATACTTCTGAAAAAATTCGTTTGTTGTAGTACTGGGCGGGAAATGAATAAAGATGAATCTGTGATTTATTAAGAACGTAAAAATTAAAGAAACGAATTCTTACCACATCGTTTCTCCCGAAATGAATTTTTAGAATATTTTTTTTATTATTGCTGGATACCTTGGTTAGTTACGCTTTTCACCCGTGCCGCTGTATGCACTGTATGATTTAGAATACAAGATATAAATATTACTTATTAGTGCTAAAAATTTAATCTCGAAAGAAACTTTTTGGTTCAATCTTTTGTTAAATTTGCATTGTCAACAGTATTAGCTCAACAATACTTAAAACTTCAAAATGCATATGTACAACAATGATGAAATGTTATGCGCCATCGCGTATGACTAATAATTATACAAAATCAACTTTTAAAAACATAAAAAAATACACTTTTTGCAGAGATATTTGGATAGTAGGCCTTGGAGATGCCTTCACGTCAATATTTGCTGGAATGGTAACCTTTGCAACTTTGGGATTTATGGCAAAAGAATTAAATCAGTCGATCGAACATGTCACTGTTCAAGGTAAACAAAGTAGACTTGTGTTGGAAGTTTTCTGCCCTGAAATTGGAAAAAAGATTAATTACATTTGGCCGACGAAAGTATTATATTTGGAACAACCTAAAAACTTCCTTCCACTAGTTTTTTTGATTTTTTGCTGTTTTTAGAAGGAAGGCTCCCTTTTTCCCAGATTTTCAAATTTTAACGTAAAAAATTCAAATAAATTGTTTGTTTGTTTGTTTTTTTTTGGCGGCGAAAAATGTTTTCATTTTAGGAGTTCGCTGTAGCATAGCCCGACAAAGCCGTTCATCTATTTATGATCATTAATTAACCACCCCCACTATTAAAATCCTTTAGCTAAGATCTCGGAATGGGTAAACATTGAGCGCAGCGAACACTCTAGCGGTAAATGTTGCCAACACCGTCACGAAGAATCTGAACCATGGGGGTGAAATTTTTTCGCCCCTCCTGGCTTGTCTTAGCGCCTGCCTTTTAATATGCATAGGGGATATAAGTTTCAGGTAATGCAACAACAACAACAATCCCCAGTATTGGTTACATATTTGCCATTTACAGTCATAGATGAACATGGTCAAAAAGCTAGGGGGGTGTTTACCCCGGGTAAATGACATTTCAAAATCTAGAGGGTCCTAGGGAGGGTGGAACCCCCCTAGCTTTTTAGAGGTGGTCGACCTGGGGTGGAAGATTTTGAAACCTATGGGGGGGGTCAGGTGCATAGGTGGGCACGGGGGAAGGTTGGGGGGGTTATCCCCCCCCCCCCAAAATTTCGGATATTGCTGACACCCCCCCCCCCCCTAATTTTGGAGTACCCGGGGACACCCCCCACCCAAATTCGCCTCCCGGAGAAAAATTTTTAAGTGTTATAAAACGACTATAAAAAATTTTCCGCGCTTCGCGCGGAGAGTTAATTGTTAATTGACAATTTATCTTAGTTTTTCGATTACAAATCGATTATCCCGTTCAGTAGTTAAGGTATACAGTTAAATAAAACTACTATAAACACTATTATCCATTAATTAACGTTTTAAACACATGTTTTAAATGTGTAAGTATAAGAAACCTTAAATTTTGTAATAAGTATCATCTGTAATTAAAATTTCAAGTGTATTTTAGCGCCTTAAATTAAAAATTTTCTCTCCCGGGGGGCATTCTGCCCCCCGGACAAGGGGCTCCGCCCCTTGACCCCGCTGGGGGGGCTCTCGCCCCCAGACCCCCCACATATCGGGGGGGCTCCCGCCCCCCAGACCCCCTTCAGGGTTAGTCGGGTCCCCAGACCACCCCCCCCCCGAAATAAAATCCTGGGCCCGCCACTGCCAAAGGGGGGGGGGTCTGTCTAACCCCAAATTTTTCCCTTTGGCGTCCTTAAACTGGTGTCATGACCCCCCCCCCCCCTGGCTACGCCCATGTATGTATAATCCTTTAATTAAATATAAGATTAGGATTAAAAAGTTTGTGATACATGACTTTATAATAAAGACAATAATATTATTATTCTATTATTACATAATTATTAAAAAAAACTATGATTTTTAATCTAATTAAAGAATAAAAAACACATTATTAATAAAATAATTAAAAAATACAATTTTTGTAAGTTGCAAATAAGGTCTTATTTCAATTTTACACAGTTTTAAAATTTCTCAATAAGCTTGTTTTAAGTTTTTTTACGCGTTTTAAGCCCATTTTAAGGGCAGCGCAGAGATATTGGGTACACCCCCCCCCCCTAAAAATTTGGGTCGCCGGACACCCCCCCCAGACCCACCGGCACCCCCAAAAATATCCGAGAGGCTGCCCACTCTATGGTCAGGTGGGTTCCACTTTCCGAAATAAAATACTTTTAAACCATTAAATGTTTAATAATAGTTTTTTTTATAAGATAATACCACGTATTATTGAATAAAAAAGCGATATTTAGGTATCAAAAAAGGATATAAAAACATGAGTTTGTGAAAAATTCACTTTTTGGAAGAAAATTTAGTATAAAAAAGTACTTAAAATTTTCTGGAGAGGGGAGGGGGGTCAGATTTCGAGAAAAATCTAGAGGGGGGTACAGGGTGAAAAAATCCGAAAATTTGGGAGGAGAGGGGCTCGATTTTTTTTTCTCTCTAGGGCCCCCAAAATTTCCAGGCCTAGGGGTGGTGGAGCCCACCCTACACCCGCCCCCTTGTTCATCTATGTTTACAGTCTAAAACTCTAAAACGTAATTGTCCGAAAAAAGAAGTTATATAATTTTTTTTCTTTCTTACAATATAATTCTAAAAACATTCGGGTTGTTATTTTATACCCTCCCTACCTCTGAAAGTCACTCTAGCAGTTATATCTATTTTGAGTAGTTTTGTATAAATATTATTACATAGTTTTCAAAAAAGCATAATTAGAATAAATTTTAATAGTAAAAACATTATGTCACGAGTCAATAAATATTTCAATTTGGGTCCCGGTCTAACGTTTGTGCGTTTACGCGAAAGGACCTTTTATCGCAACTGCCCCTGGAACAATTGTGGTTGATTTTTTTCTTTTTTAATGCTTATTAGGTGGTGGGGATGGAGTATCAGGTATGGTAATAAAATTAGCATTAATAGCTAGGGAAAAGTAATTAATTTTTTTAAATGGCAGCTAAACAAAATTTTTTGTCAAGAAAATGAGGCCAAAAATAATTAGCTTTTTTGGTTAAGAAAAAACAAAAATAGCTATTTTTAGTTTTTTTGTTGAAAAGTTGACGGTACTGGACTGGCCACTCTTATTATCCTCATTAAATGACGTGCTGCATAACACCATTACCGCCAGATTTGATTTTTGTACTTGTAGTAAAAAGGCCTCCTATTTTTAAAACAGTTCGCTCAGCAAACTGAATAGCATCTTGTCACAACTCGCTTGTGCAGCGTAACGTGCAACTTGTTTGTTAAAATTTTACAACTTTTGTTTTTTCAAAGCAACATCAAAGTTATCATAACATTTCCCCGATAATAATTATGCTGTTTGCTAGTATAATAATATAACAACTATTTTAAAAAAAATTTAGTTTTTCGTGGTAGAAATGTGAACCGGTCTTTGTGACGGTTTTCCTGAGCATATTGAGGAAAATATCACCGGCATGTTCTTCTAAGTCTTTTGCATGGTATTTTACGCTCTCGGGTGTTCCATTGTGTACAGAAGTAGGTTGCATAAACCAAAAATTTAACTTTTGTTTTTCAAAATAATTCCTTGAAAACTGTTTGAAAGTGCGCGGTATTTCTTCGATTTTGATGATTTTTTGTGAAAACCTTCCCCCTGCCCGTTCACCCAATAGGCCCAAAAAAAGGATTTTGGGGGGTAATATCTCCTGAAACGACCAACGATATTTGGATGAAAAAAAAATTGAGGGCTATTGGGGACGGGGCATGGTTTTTGTTTACAAAAAATTATCAAAATCTAAGACAAAAAGTTTGACTCGGAATCTGCACCTTTAAGGAATATTAAAAATTTATTGTTTTATCTTGTATTTTAAGACCAATTTTCCAGCCAAACATGTAATTTTTAAAATTTAAAAAAAAGGTTAGCTTTGAGCTTTTGGTTCTATTAATTGCTGTTATTCGTTATCATCTCAAAGTTAGACTTAACTGGGCTCACTATCTCCATCTTCAAACTAGAGATAGGAGAAAAGAGACAGCGTGTTCACACGATAGGTGCAGTGGCGTGCCCAAGGTGAGATGGGCGACGGGGGGGGGGGGGCCCCGGCGGCCCCCACTTCTCCGAAATCCGAGCGAAGCCGGATTTTTTGTAAGGGGGAGGGACCCTTACGTTTTTTAAATTTTGTGAGAGAAAATTTTTTTGTAAATATTAATGCAGAAACTTTCCTGATGCTTTCTCAATTTTTCTTAATTTGATTGGACGCAGCTCGAATACTATTAATTAATGACTTTATTTTTGACGTGACCTACACCAATTTTTGCGCGTTTAAACATTTTTGGAAGCATTAATACTGTAGTAATGCTTTTGAAATTAAATGAAGATGACAAAAATCTTTCCGCAAGCATAAAAAATGATAAAAACATTGTAAAATTAGTACATAATCGCGTTTGTATAAACAGAAAAAAGCATTCTAATAAAATTTGGCTTCAAATTCGATGGAAATAAATAGCAAACGAACTTAAAATCCCTTATCTTTTATCTCCATTTTGGTGTGAACCGGTCGCACTATCTCCTGTCTCCTATCTCCAGTCTCATTATCTCAAGTGCAGTGTGAACCAGGCTTTGGAGATCAACATGACTCACTCTACACTAAAGGATAAGCAAAACATCACCTCAGCGGAGAACATGTTTTAACCCTGCCCCCTTCTTTAAGCATTGTTTTGTTAATATTTTTAAATGAATGAGTGAACAATTAAGGCAAGCTTGAAGTTTTTGGAGTAAGACTAAAATCTATTTTAAAGATTTTAGTAACTAAACCTCACTAAGTGCAAATATTGGTGTAGGTCACGTCAAAAATAAAGTCATTAATTAATAGTATTCGAGCTGCGTCCAATCAAATTAAAAAATTGAGAAAGCATCAGGAAAGTTTCTGCATTAATATTTAAAAAAAATTTTCTCTCACAAAATTTAAAAAACGTAAGGGTCCCTCCCCCTTACAAAAAATCCGGCTTCGCTGGATTTCGGGGAGTGGGGGCCGCCGCCCCCCCCCCGTCGCCCATCTCACCTTGGGCACGCCACTGCACCTATCGTGTGAACACACTATCTCTTTTCTCCTATCTCCATTTGAAGATGGAGATAGTGAGCCCAGTTAAGTCTAACTTTGAGATGATAACGAATAACAGCAATTAATAGAACCAAAAGCTCAAAGCTAACCTTTTTTTAAATTTTAAAAATTACATGTTTGGTGGAAAATTGGTCTTAAATACAAGATAAAACAATAAATTTTTAATATTCCTTAAAGGTGCGATACCGAGTCAAACTTTTTGTCTTAGATTTTGATAATTTTTTGTAAACAAAAACCATGCCCCTGTCCCCAATAGCCCTCAATTTTTTTTCATCCAAATATCGTTGGTCGTTCAGGAGATATTACCCCCCAAAATCTTTTTTTTTGGGCCTATTGGGTGAACGGGCAGGGGAAAGGTTTTCACAAAAAATCATCAAAATCGAAGACAATACCGCGCACCTTCAAACAGTTTTCAAGGAATTATTTTGAAACAAAAGTTAAATTTTTGGTTTATCAACCTACTTCTGTACACAATGGAACACCGAGAGCGTAAAATACCATGCAAAAGACTAGAAGAACATGCCGGTGATTTTTCCTCAACTGCTCAGGAAATTCGTCACAAAGACCGGTTACCACAGTTTCTACCACGAAAAACTAAATTTTTTTTAAAAATAGTTGTTATATTATTATACTAGCAAACAGCATAATTATTATCGGGGAAATGTTATGATAACTTTGATGTTGCTTTGAAAAACAAAAATTGTAAAATTTTAACAAACAAGTTGCACGTTACGTTGCACAAGCGAGTTGCACAATATTCTATTCGTTGTGACGATGTTTTAAAAATAGGAGGCCTTTTTACTACAAGTACAAAAATCAAATCTGGCGGGTAATGGTGTTATGCAGCACGTTAGTTAATGAGATAATAAGAGTGGCCAGTCCAGTATTGTCAACTTTTCAACAAAAAAACTAAAAATAGCTATTTTGTTTTCTTACTCAAAAAAGCTAATTTATTTGGCCTCATATTTCTTGACAAAAAATTTTGTTTAGCTGCCATTAAAAAAATTAATTATTTCCCTAGCTATTAATGCTAATTTTATTACCATACCTGAGTGTCCATCCCCAGCATAATAAGCATTAAAAAGAAAAGGATGGACCACAACTGTTCCAGGGGCAGTTGCGATAAGGCTTCCGCGTAAACTACAAACGTTAGACCGGGACCTGAAATATTTATTGACTCGTGACATAATGTTTTTACTATTAAAATTTATTCTAATTATGCTTTTTTGTAAACTATGTAATAATGTTATACAAAACTACTCAAAATACAAATAACTGCTCGAGTGACTTTCAAGGTAGGGAGGGTATAAAATAACAACCGAATGTTTTTAGAATTATATTGTAAGAAAGAAAAAAAATTATATAATTTCTTTTTTCGGACAAATCACTTTTTAGAGTTTTAGACTGTAAACATAGATGAACAAGGGGGCGGGTGTGGGGGGGGCTCCACCACCCCTAGCCTCGAAATTTTGGGGGCCCCTAGAAAAAAAAATCGAGCCCCTCTCCTCCCAAATTTTCGAATTTTTTTACCCCGTACCCCCCTCTAGATTTTGAAATCTGACCCCCCCTCCCTCTCCAGAAAATTTAAGTACTTTTTTATACTAAATTTTCTTCCAAAAAAGTGAATTTTTAACACAAACTCATGTTTTTATATCCTTTTTGATACCTAAATATCGCTTTTTATTCAATAATACGTGTATTATTTTATAAAAAAAATATTATTAAACATTTAATGGTTTAAAAGTATTTTATTTCGGAAATTGGACCCCACCTGACCATAGGTGGGCAGCCTCTCGGATTTTCTTTGGGGGGGGGGGGGGTGTCAAATTTTAGGGGGGGGGGGGGGGTTCTGGCAAGACCCAAATTTTGTAGGGGGGGGGGGGTGTACCCAATATTTCTGCGTTGCCTTAAAATGGGCTTAAAACGCGTAAAAAAACGTAAAACAAGCTTATAAATGCTTTAAAACTGTGTAAAATTGAAATAAGACCTTATTGCAACTTACAAAATTGTATTTTTTAATTCTTTTATTATTAAATGGTGTTTATATATTCTTATAATTAGATTAGAAATCATAGTTTTTTTAATAATTATGTAATAATAGAATAATAATATTATTGTCTTTATTATAAAGTCAAGTATCACAAACTTTTTAATCCATAATCTTATATTTAATTAAAAGATCATATACATACATTGGCGTAGCCAGGAGGGGGGGGGTCGAGACACCTTTTTTAAGTCGGCAAAAGGAAAAATTTGGGGTTAGACAGACCCCCCTTTTGCAGTGGCGTGCCCAGGATTTCATTTTGGGGGGGCGGTCTGGGGGCCCTACTAACTCTGATGGGGGGTCTGGGGGCGGAAGCCCCCCAGACATGGGGGTCTGGGGGCAAGAGCCCCCCAGCGGGGTCAAGGGGCAGATCCCCTTGTCCGGTGGGCAGAATGCCCCCCGGGGGAGAAAATTTTTAATTTAAGGCGCTAAAATACACTTGAAATTTTAATTTCAGATGATACTTATTACAAAATTTAAGGTTTCTTATAACTACACATTTAAAACATGCGTTTAAAACGTTAATTAAAGGATAATAGTAGTTTTATTAAACTGTATACTGTAACTACTGAACGGGATAATCGATTTGTAATCGAAAAACTAAGATAAACTTATCAACTAACAATTAACTCTCCGCGCGAAGCGCGGAAAATTTTTTTTAGTCGTTTTATAACACTTAAAAATTTTTCTCCGGGAGGCGAATTTAGGAGGGGGGGGTGTCCGTGGGTACCCCAAGTTTAGGGGGGAGGGTGTCAGCGAAAACCGAAACCAACCCCCCTGCCAACCTATGCCGCCAACCCCTCCCCTCCCCCCTCCTGTGCCCATGTATGGATGGTGGGGGGGGGTACAAGATTGACTTACTTGGGGTACGAGATTTTATATTTAGGGGGTCCAGGAGGTCCGATATTTTAAATTTTTTATAAATTAGTAATTTAAGTGTTTTTAGGTCTTATATTGAATTTTTATAGTAAACCGGCCTATTTAGGCCTAAAAAGTATATTTGAACACTGTTTTTTTTACTAAAAAACCGTGTTTTTGACAGTAAATAAAACAATTATACTTGTAAATTGGTAGGGAGGGGGGGGGGAGAAAGGGGGTCAGGCCAGACCGCTCTTGAGCTTTAGGGGAAGGGTGAGGTAGGGGCTAATTTTTTTTGAGGGGGTTCAAAATTTTGGCTCTAGGGGGTGGACTCCTCGGTCCCCTCTCCAAAAAACACCTATGCCAAAGAAGCTTTGGCCTTTACTTCTAACATCCTGTCTTTTTTTACTTGAAAATGTCAGGCACCAATAAATTTCTTAAAAAATGCAATAAAAAACTTTTTAACATTAAATTAGGGTTTTTTTTTCTTGAAATATCTTTTAACAATATGGCTAAAATGCGTTCCTCAGATTTTAACCCCAACCCTGTAAATCCAAGTAGTTTAACTCATTGCTCCAGATCCGAAACAATTTGCACATGTATGGGCAGGCAGAGTTAGGACTTAGGACCCCTTAGTTTTTTAGGGTATTGATGAATCCAGGGTAAACAAATTGAAAGAGGGATCAGGGGGCTTAGGAAGAAAGGTTGGGCAGACCTTTGTACTGCCCCTTTCTTAGATTTTTTTGGGATAGCCAGAGCAGGCAATACCAAAATAAATAAAGTGTACCACGGAGATATTTTTTGAACGGCATGGGGCAATCAGGAGAAAAAAAAATAAAAAAGGCGAAAATTAAGTTAAAATAGGTCTAAAATGGCTTGGAATGTGTTAAGCTAAAATTTGCGAAAGAATTATACTCCCATACATCACAAGCAACATACCAAACACAACATACCAACACGGTTTCAAAAAACAACACACCACATACACAGCATTACAAACACTTTACACTTACATAGCAGCAGGTTTCAACAAACCAAAACCACCACACCACACAGTTGTCATAGCACTGGACATGTCCAAAACTTTTGACACTGTCAATCACCACACACTCATACACAAACTAGCACAAACACAAGTACCAACAACAATCACAAAACTCATAAACAATTACATCAAATGCCGCAAAGCATACACCACATACAACAATAACAATTCAAAACAAAAACTACATTCCAATTCCAAAACCAAACAAAAACATCAACAACAGCCAATCATTCAGGCCCATCTCACTCATATCCGCACTCACAAAAACTTGCGAAAAAATCATACCTTCATACACCACAAGCAACATACCAAACAACATACCAACACGGCTTCAAAAAAAACTCCACATTGCCAGCATTACTACACTCACATAGCAGCAGGTTTCATTCAACAAACCAAAACCACCACACTGCACAGTTGTCATAGCACTGGACATGTCCAAAGCTTTTGACACTGTCATTCACCACACACTCATACACAAACTAGCACAAACACAAGTACCAACAGCAATCAGAAAATTCATAAACAACTACATCAAAGGCCGCAAAGCATACATCACATACAACAATAACAAATCAAAACAAAAACTCATAAAAACAGGAGTCCCGCAAGGCTCCTGTCTATCACCCACACTATTCAACATCTACACCGCAGACATTCCAGCACCACCGCCAAACGTGCACATCATAACATATGCAGACGACATCACAATATATGCATCACACCCAAACCACCACATAGCACAACAACAAATACAACCATACTTACACGCGATATAAACATGGACAGACAACAACCAACTCACACTAAATGCAAGCAAAACAACATCCACACTATTCAGAACAAACCCTGCAGAGTACAACGCACAACTATCACTACAAATAAACAACACAACACTAATCACAACTAAAAACCCAAAAATCTTGGGGCTCACTTTTGTCCCCAAGCTTACATTAAGCACACACATCGCAAATACACACAGTAAAGCATGCAAAACACTCAAAATCATAAATGCACTTACAGCAACATCGTGGGGTAACTAAAAAAAAACACACTCACACACATACAAGGCAATCACTTGACCAATAGTCGAGTATGCCAGCACAGTCTGGGGCCCCACAACATCAAACACAAATTAACAAATTGCAAACAATACAAAACACTGCTCTCAGGGTCGCAACAGGGCATACCACAGACACAAACACACAGAGGCTAAAGTCCTCCCAATAGCAACACACATTCAACTCCACGCAAAACAAGCAAAATTGGCAGCCATCTACACCAACAATCCACTCAACTACTTAACAAAACAACCTGCACCCAGCAGGCTCAAAAAGCAAACAATATTTCACAACAACAACTACACAACAAACATTCCAACATATGTACATAACAAAACTTACAAAGCACTAAAACAACAAATCCACTCAAACACAGTCACAAACCACATCAACAACACTCCAGTAAACCCAATACTTCAAACAAAAGCACCAGCAATAAGCAACGAGGAAGAAAATCTTCCTCGCGGGGTCAGGAGAACCCTCGCCCAACTCAGGGCGGGGAAATCTCCTTTCCTCTACTCCTATCTACACAAAATCAATCTCACACAATACACATCACCAAACTGCTTGTTATGCAAAACACTACACACAACAGAATATCTTTTCACATGCACACACATTAATACGACCTTGGGACGAGAGGACCTTTGGGCGAACCCCGTAGCCGTTGCTGATCTCCTCTGAGAGTGGGAAGAGGGGGTGAGCAAGGCGAGGAGCTTGTCAGATGGAACCAACCAGGGTTGAACGAAACTAGTTACTGGAAAAGGACAACAGCATTAATTTAAACATGTGTGTTTTATACTATACAGTTTCAAAATATTGCTTAAAAACTTCTGCAGCATTACATACTTCTGAAAAAATTCGTTTGTTGTAGTACTGGGCGGGAAATGAATAAAGATGAATCTGTGATTTATTAAGAACGTAAAAATTAAAGAAACGAATTCTTACCACATCGTTTCTCCCGAAATGAATTTTTAGAATATTTTTTTAATTATTGCTGGATACCTTGGTTAGTTACGCTTTTCACCCGTGCCGCTGTATGCACTGTATGATTTAGAATACAAGATATAAATATTACTTATTAGTGCTATGCTAAAAATTTAATCTCTAAAGAAACTTTTTGGTTCAATCTTTTGTTAAATTTGCATTGTCAACAGTATTAGCTCAACAATACTTAAAACTTCAAAATGCATATGTACAACAATGATGAAATGTTATGCGCCATCGCGGATGACTAATAATTATACAAAATCAACTTTTAAAAACATAAAAAATACACTTTTTGCAGAGATATTTGGATAGTAGGCCTTGGAGATGCCTTCACGTCAATATTTGCTGGAATGGTAACCTTTGCAACTTTGGGATTTATGGCAAAAGAATTAAACCAGTCGATCGAACATGTCACTGTTCAAGGTAAACAAAGTAGACTTGTGTTGGAAGTTTTCTGCCCTGAAATTGGAAAAAAGATTAATTACATTTGGCCGACGAAAGTATTATATTTGGAACAACCTAAAAACTTCCTTCAACTAGTTTTTTGATTTTTTGCTGTTTTTAAAAGGAAGGCTCCCTTTTTCCCAGATTTTCTAATTTTAACGTAAAAAATTCAAATAAATTGTTTGTTTGTTTGTTTTTTTTGGCGGCGAAAAATGTTTTCATTTTAGGAGTTCGCTGTAGCATAGCCCGACAAAGCCGTTCATCTATTTATGATCATTAATTAACCACCCCCACTATTAAAATCCTTTAGCTAAGATCTCGGAATGGGTAAACATTGAGCGCAGCGAACACTCTAGCGGTAAATGTTGCCAACACCGTCACGAAGAATCTCAACCATGGGGGTGAAATTTTTTCGCCCCTCCTGGCTGTGGTGGGGGGGTTGGAGGGGGTTTTGTGTGTGGGGGTGGGGTGGTGGGGTTGGGGGATGTGGGGTGGGTTTTTTGTGTGGGGTATTTTTTTTGGGGGGGAGGAGGTGAGGTGGTGTGTGTGAGTGGGTATTGTGTTGTCCTCCTTGGGAGTGGGTGGGGCCCCCCTTTGTGGGGTGGGGGTCTCCTTGGCGTTGGTAGATGTTGTTTTGGTTCTGTTGGGTAGAGTGAACGGGTGTGTTTGGTTTTTGTTTTTTTCTTTTTTAATAGGTGGTTGAAATGTGTGTTTCTTGTGTTTTTTCTCCTTTTGTTTGGTTCCTCTCTCTTTCTTCTTCTTTCCTATCCCTTTCCTTCTTTTTTTACTTGCTAGGGTGGGTGGGCGTCCCCCCCCCTGCCGGGCCTGCCTCCTGGCTTGTCTTAGCGCCTGCCTTTTAATATGCATAGGGGATATAAGTTTCAGGTAATGCAACAACAACAACAATCCCCAGTATTGGTTACATATTTGCCATTTACAGTCATAGATGAACATGGTCAAAAAGCTAGGGGGGTGTTTACCCCGGGTAAATGACATTTCAAAATCTAGAGGGTCCTAGGGAGGGTGGAACCCCCCTAGCTTTTTAGAGGTGGTCGACCTGGGGTGGAAGATTTTGAAACCTATGGGGGGGGTCAGGTGCATAGGTGGGCAGGGGGGGGGAGGGTTGGTGGGGGGGGTTGTACCCCCCAAAAAAATTTCGGATATTGCTGACACCCCCCCCCCCCCCCCCTAATTTTGGAGTACCCGGGGACACCCCCCACCCAAATTCGCCTCCCGGAGAAAAATTTTTAAGTGTTATAAAACGACTATAAAAAATTTTCCGCGCTTCGCGCGGAGAGTTAATTGTTAATTGAAAATTTATCTTAGTTTTTCGATTACAAATCGATTATCCCGTTCAGTAGTTAAGGTATACAGTTTAATAAAACTACTATAAACACTATTATCCATTAATTAACGTTTTAAACACATGTTTTAAATGTGTAAGTATAAGAAACCTTAAATTTTGTAATAAGTATCATCTGTAATTAAAATTTCAAGTGTATTTTAGCGCCTTAAATTAAAAATTTTCTCTCCCGGGGGGCATTCTGCCCCCCGGAGCCCCCTGACAAGGGGCTCCGCCCCTTGACCCCGCTGGGGGGCTCTCGCCCCCAGACCCCCCTCATATCTGGGGGGCTACCGCCCCCAATACCCCCTTCAGGGTTAGTAGGGTCCCCAGACCACCCCGCCCCGAAATGAAATCCTGGGCACGCCACTGCCAAAGAAGGGGGGTCTGTCTAACCCCAAATTTTTCCCTTTGCCGACCTAAAAGAGGTGTCTAGACCCCCCCCTCCTGGCTACGCCAATGTATGTATATAATCTTTAATTAAATATAAGATTATGGATTAAAAAGTTTGTGATACTTGACTTTATAATAAAGACAATAATATTATTATTCTATTATTACATAATTATTAAAAAAAAACTATGATTTCTAATCTAATTATAAGAATATAAAAACACATTATTAATAAAAGAATTAAAAAATACAATTTTGTAAGTTGCAATAAAGTCTTATTTCAATTTTACACAGTTTTAAAGCATTTATAAGCTTGTTTTACGTTTTTTTACGCGTTTTAAGCCCATTTTAAGGCAGCGCAGAAATATTGGGTACACCCCCCCCCCTCAAAATTTGGGTCTTGCCGGACACCCCCCCTAAAATTTGACCCCCCCCAAAATCCGAGAGGCTGCCCACCTATGGTCAGGTGGGGTCCAATTTCCGAAATAAAATACTTTTAAACCATTAAATGTTTAATAATAGTTTTTTTATAAGATAATACCACGTATTATTGAATAAAAAGCGATATTTAGGTATCAAAAGGATGTAAAAACATGAATTTGTGTTAAAAATTCACTTTTTTGGAAGAAAATTTAGTATAAAAAAGTACTTAAAATTTTCTGGAGAGGGGAGGGGGGGTCAGATTTCAAAATCTAAAGGGGGTACGGGGTAAAAAAATTCGAAAATTTGGGAGGAGAGGGGCTCGATTTTTTTTTCTAGGGGCCCCCAAAATTTCGAGGCTAGGGGTGGTGGACCCCACCCTACACCCGCCCCCTTGTTCATCTATGTTTACAGTCTAAAACTAAAAAGTGATTTGTCCGAAAAAAGAAATTATATAATTTTTTTTCTTACAATATAATTCTAAAAACATTCGGTTGTTATTTTATACCCTCCCTACCTTGAAAGTCACTCGAGCAGTTATTTGTATTTTGAGTAGTTTTGTATAACATTATTACATAGTTTACAAAAAAGCATAATTATTAGAATAAATTTTAATAGTAAAAACATTATGTCACGAGTCAATAAATATTTCAGGTCCCGGTCTAACGTTTGTAGTTTACGCGGAAGCTTTATCGCAACTGCCCCTGGAACAGTTGTGGTCCATCCTTTTCTTTTTAATGCTTATTATGCTGGGGATGGACACTCAGGTATGGTAATAAAATTAGCATTAATAGCTAGGGAAATAATTAATTTTTTTAATGGCAGCTAAACAAAATTTTTTGTCAAGAAATATGAGGCCAAATAAATTAGCTTTTTTGAGTAAGAAAACAAAATAGCTATTTTTAGTTTTTTTGTTGAAAAGTTTACAATACTGGACTGGCCACTCTTATTATCTCATTGACTAACGTGCTGCATAACACCATTACCCGCCAGATTTGATTTTAGTACTTGTAGTAAAAAGGCCTCATATTTTTAAAACATCGTCACAACGAATAGAATATTGTGCAACTCGCTTGTGCAACGTAACGTGCAACTTGTTTGTTAAAATTTTACAATTTTTGTTTTTCAAAGCAACATCAAAGTTATCATAACATTTCCCCGATAATAATTATGCTGTTTGCTAGTATAATAATATAACAACTATTTTTAAAAAAAATTTAGTTTTTCGTGGTAGAAACTGTGGTAACCGGTCTTTGTGACGAATTTCCTGAGCAGTTGAGGAAAAATCACCGGCATGTTCTTCTAGTCTTTTGCATGGTATTTTACGCTCTCGGTGTTCCATTGTGTACAGAAGTAGGTTGATAAACCAAAAATTTAACTTTTGTTTCAAAATAATTCCTTGAAAACTGTTTGAAGGTGCGCGGTATTTTCTTCGATTTTGATGATTTTTTGTGAAAACCTTTCCCCTGCCCGTTCACCCAATAGGCCCAAAAAAAAAGATTTTGGGGGGTAATATCTCCTGAACGACCAACGATATTTGGATGAAAAAAAATTGAGGGCTATTGGGGACAGGGGCATGGTTTTTGTTTACAAAAAATTATCAAAATCTAAGACAAAAAGTTTGACTCGGATTCGCACCTTTAAGGAATATTAAAAATTTATTGTTTTATCTTGTATTTAAGACCAATTTTCCACCAAACATGTAATTTTTAAAATTTAAAAAAAGGTTAGCTTTGAGCTTTTGGTTCTATTAATTGCTGTTATTCGTTATCATCTCAAAGTTAGACTTAACTGGGCTCACTATCTCCATCTTCAAATGGAGATAGGAGAAAAGAGATAGTGTGTTCACACGATAGGTGCAGTGGCGTGCCCAAGGTGAGATGGGCGACGGGGGGGGGCGGCGGCCCCCACTCCCCGAAATCCAGCGAAGCCGGATTTTTTGTAAGGGGGAGGGACCCTTACGTTTTTTAAATTTTGTGAGAGAAAATTTTTTTTAAATATTAATGCAGAAACTTTCCTGATGCTTTCTCAATTTTTTAATTTGATTGGACGCAGCTCGAATACTATTAATTAATGACTTTATTTTTGACGTGACCTACACCAATTTTTGCGCGTTTAAACATTTTGGAAGCATTAATATTGTAGTAATGCCTTTTAAATTAAATGATAATGACGAAAATCTTTCCACAAGCATGAAAAATGATGAAATATTGTAAAATTAGTTCATAATCGCGTTCGTATAAATCGAAAAGAGCATTCAAATAAAATTTGGCTTTAAAACCGATAGAAATACATAGCAAACGAACTCAAAATCCCTTCTCCTATCTCCATTTTGGTGTGAACCGGTCGCACTCTCTCCTGTCGCCTATCTCCAGTCTCTTATCTCAAGTGCAGTGTGAACCAGGCTTTGGAGATCAACATGACCACTCCACTAAAGATAAGCAAAACATCACCTCAGCGGAGAACATGTTTTAACCCTGCCCCCTTCTTTAAGCATTGTTTTATTAATATTTTTAAATGAATGAGTGAACAATTAAGGCAAGCTTCAAGTTTTTGGAGTAAGACTAAAATCTATTTTAAAGATTTTAGTAACTAAACCTCACTAAGTGCAAATATTGGTGTGGTATAACTCCTATAACTCCCTTTAACTTTTGTATGGGAAAGAAAACTAAGATTAAAAAAAATTCTAAGAATCAAATCAAATAATCCTTTTGAATGAATTAACTTTATGATACACTGGGGTATAGAGGCGCAGCCTCTCGGTTTAAGGGCGTATGATTCCCCAAAACCTCTTAAAAGATTTTAGAGCTGCGATTACCAAATTTTGCAGTGTTTGAGATTTCTAGATTTTCGTAGCGGTTGGGAGTTTGCCTTAATTTTTTTAAGGGGAGGGGGGCAGGGCTACACGTATAAGCTTTCCCTCGATTTTAACTCCCTTTGGACACCTATGAACTGGGTCAGAGTAAACGCAAAATTTTTGATCATGATGTTAGTGTCCATGTTAGAAAAAAATGGTACTCTTTCTAACTTAATAAACTGAATTTTATAAGTAACAACAAAACTGCCCACGATGAAATTTGTAACGTTAATACCTGAAGAAATAATATATATTTTTAGGCTGGTATGTATTTCTTGCACCTATTAGATTATTTCTCCGCTAGCTGGTCCCTTTTGATTATTGGATTCTTTGAGTGTATGGCATTGGCATGGGTTTATGGTAATAGCATTGGTTTATTTATTATTATTTATTTACCATAATTAAATAACGGATATAATTTTGGTTTAATCTAGCTAAATAAAGTTTTGTTGCTAGTCTAGAGTTATGTGGATATCAGAAAACAACAAAATGTACCTATTTGTTTTGAACAAGCATCGACGATAAGTAATAGAAAACATAGAAACACTTAAACATAAACATTTGAAAAACCCTATAAACACTTTCGTTTTGAGTAGCTGCTTTTCCAAATTATAAGCAGTCAGTATTTATACTATACTACGTACGTTGCATTTCAAAAACTCAAAAAATAGGTGTAATTTTAAATAAATAAAAATATAAAGTCTTTCTTCAAGGTATTTTTTATATTCTTTTAAAGTAATAAAAAAAGTTTTTTTAACTATAATAGATATATACCGCGTAAATTATTGTGTATTAATTTTGTAAAACATAATTTAGGAGCTGATAACTTGATGGATAACATAAAGTGGATGGTAGGATTTTATCCTCCGCCCCACTATTTCTTTTGGAAAATTGTATGGAAATGTATCACTCCTGTTTCATTAATGGTATTACTTAAAGCTTTTGTTGTTTTACCAAGTTTAAAAAAATCAAAAAATTTTATCCTTTCCTAATATTCTAGTGTATTTTTTTTATTAAAAGACGTAATCAAAAAGACAGAAAATGTATTGAAATTAAGTGAGTAGCCTGCTGTATTTTGTAAAGACATTTCCCAAAAACTTCATTTTTTGTAATTAGTAGACCGCCGGTGTCAAAAAAGGATTTTTTGCGCTCCTAAAATATTTTCCTACCGGAAAACCTATCCCGGTATATTCTTTCCCCCCGGAAAAACTATTCCGGTATATCTTTTCCCCATCGGTAAATTCTTTCCCCCGGATAGATTTTCCTCCAGGGACCTATTTCATAAAAATTGCATGTAATTAATTTACAGCTGTAAATTAATAAACGCATATTTTTCTTTTGTATTTTTAATTAAAAATTATATGAATAAAATTGCGTTTAGAATTTAAAAAATTACATTTCTGTAAATTCCATAAATTCCACAGTTACGTACGTATTTTTTAATTAATAAAATAAGAAGAAATTAAATGCGTTTATTAATTTACAATTACAGAAATCTTTATGAAATAGGCCCCAGGCTTTTTAATGTTAAAATTATATAAACTTCGAATTTTTTAAAATAATTTGAATAGCTGTACCTTTATTAGCTCAAATATCAATTTTTTGTAATAAATTCCATTAAAACTTGTTCACTCACCAGTTGAATTTTGTTTGTAATTTTCTATTTTAGCGTTATAATCAGGGGGAAAGTTTTTACCGGTATATTCTTTCCCCCTTTAAAAATTCGCATAAACTTTAGAATGTTAATTTTGCGCATTCTTCAAAAACACATTAAATCAAAATGGTTATATTGTTATCATGATACTTTCATAAATTCATAAAATTATTGAGATAAAACCCATCAACTACCTTAACCATTTTAAGCCTTAGTTTCCCTAAGCAGCCTAAGCAAAATCTTAAAATCAAGCTAAAATTCATACCAAACGAACAACAATATAAAAAGAGGGGGAAAGAATTTACCGAGAGGGGAAAAGATTATAACGGGATAGTATTTCCGGGGGAAAGAATATACCGGGATAGTTTTTCGGGGGAGGGGGGAAAGAATATACCGGGATAGTTTTTTTTGGGAGAAAGAATCTACCGAGGGCGGAAAGAATTAACCGGTGTTTTAGCGGGATAGGTTTTCCGAGGTAGGTAACTATCCCGGCTTTTTACCGGGATAGTCTTTCCGGGCGAAAAAAGAAGGGGGGAAAGAAATCCAGCGACACCGGAAATCCAAAATTTGTTTGTGTTTTTACAGTTTCGGATTTTTTGGGAAGGACATAAGCATAACCCCCACCACCAATCAATCCCCTTTCCTATTAAATCAGAATTGCAATTAGTAATGTGTTCGTTAAAAACCTCGTAAAATCACGTTGAAAAAAAATCTGACGTTTAGCTCCACTGCTAAATAAAAATTTTTGTTCGTTCAAGCAACAAACAAAGTTACATACAAAATTCACAAATTATATTCTTGACATTCACTTTGGATAACATTCTTGACATTCACTTCAGACTCCCCTCCCCCACCCTTTCTTTTATAAAACTAAATTACCCTAATTTTAGGGGGGTGTCGGCTATAATCGGGATTTTTGGGGGATATAACCCCCTGCCCACCTGGTAATAAAGCTTAGTAATCTGCTACAATCTAGTTTGCATACGCAATATTTCCATTGTCTTTATTCACTTGCAGCCAGTTAATCAAATTTCGTTACGGGTTCATGTAAATTCATAGATGAACAAGGGGGGTTAGGGTGAGGTCCACCCCCTAGCCTCGAAATTTTGGGGGCCCTCCCTAGAAAAAAATCTAGGGGGGCCCTCCCCTCCCCCCAAATTTTCGAATTTTTTACCCCTGACCCCCCTCTAGATTTTGAAATCTGACCCCCCCCTCCCCTCTCAAGAAAATTTGAAGTACTTTTTTTATACTAAATTTTTTTCCAAAAACGTGAATTTTTTACACAAATTCATGTTTTTACACCCTTTTTATACCTGAATATCGCTTTTTATTCAATAAAAGGTAGTATTATCTTATAAAAAAACTATTATTAAACCTTTAATGGTTTAAAAGTATTTTGCTTCGGAAATTAGACCCCACCTGACCCCCCTCTAGGTTTCAAAATCTTCCACCCCGGGTCGACCCCCCCTAGAAAGCTAGGGGGGTTCGACCCCCCTAGGACCCCCCTCCTAGATTTTGAAATGTCATTTACCCGGGGTAAACACCCCCCCCTCTGGCTTTTTGACCGTGTTCATCTGTGTAAATTACTCCTCCATTGTTGCTATTGTATATTAATGAAAGGCAAAAAATGTTATTCTGTTGTGTTCCAGTTATACAATGAAAGGTAGATAAAGTTAATGTTTTATTATAAGTTATAGAATCTACGAATAATATTATATTTCATTCAAGAAAACCTCTAAAGTTTTTCATACACTGCTAGTTTCACTCTTTCAAAAGCTGGCGTCTGATTTAGTACAAATCGTTGTTACTACGGCAAAATGAGCCACTGTCATTATAAAATACACGTGACTATGACTCATTCTGTAGTTCATAGGTTCCTGTTTTAAATTTAAAATGAGTCACAGGCACACATTTTATAACGACGAAATTTTAAAAGTAATGTGTATCAGATTATTGTGGAACTAGAATCATAAACTTGCATAATTGTCTTCAAAAAATTTAAAATGTAATTATTCAATGCACTGCTATTCCTAATTCGCAAACAGTTTTTTGCGTTATAAATTTTAATATTTTTTAGGCTATAATGGTTTTCACTTGGATCACGTATGAACCGATTAAATACGACAAATACAATTATCCCCCCTGGGCTTCCATTCTGGGCTGGTGCATATCCTTTGTAAGCGTTTCAGCTATCCCAATTACCGCCCTTTGGAAAATCTGCACCTCCAGTGGGTCCTGTGTCGATGTAGGTTTCGATATATTTTTATTATTGGCCGGTTTTTAAACAATATTGCAGTTATAAATAACGGAATATTTTAGCCTATCTGTCGCTTGCCGCACCCCCACCGCTCTACTATTTATCTGTCTAATGACTAAAGCATCAGAAACTAGAAAGAAAATCACAAATTAAAATTGATAATTTAAATAAAGCACGCTTTGCAATAAAGTGAGTCAAAGCATATATAGAAGAGCTCCGTTGTTGATAATTTGAATAAAGCACGCTTTGCGATAGAGAGTCATAGCGTACATATCGTCGTTAGTACGGCAAAATGAGTCACAATTCGTATAAAATACGTGTGCCTGTGACTTATTTTAAATTTAAAACAAGACCCTACAAAATGAGTCACAGTCGCGTGTATTTTATAATGACAGTGGCTCATTTTGCCGTAGTAACGACGATATAGATAGCTCCGTCGTTACTCATTTAGAAAGGGAGCTATACTACTAATACTATACACTTATAATTTAACATAAAGGGTTCCTTACCACCATTATGCTCTTATGAGTATAGACACTACTCTCTGTGCCTTCCAAAATATTTCAAACCGTATTGCAAACTTTTATAGATATTAGCAAGACTTTAAATAATTATGTCAAAACCTTAAAAAACACAAGTTTTAATAACACGTGTTTTTTGCTGAATTTTTTTGTGTAAAAAAATATTTCAATATAAAATGGCTTTTGTTACAGCCAACGAACTTTAAAGAAAGCCTGATAAAATTTTTTTGTATTCTATTGAGTTTGTTATATTTTTAACCTAAAAAAAACAAAATCCGCCTTAATTTCGGCCGCCTTTTAAGTTTAAAAAAACAAAAGCCAAAAACATTAAACGATTACATAACCCAAAATTATCAACTTTATGGATAAATAATATGTTAAAAAAATTAAGGAGTGGTATAATTTACTCCAACTCTTTCCTATCTTTGATGATTCATATCTGACTGCATTCCCCCGTCAAGACAATAAACTCAGTTTTTTTTACTGCATTTCAATAATCTTTGAGAACTTTCAATACCGGTTTATTGACAGTTCAAACCTAGTCAATAGACTATTTCGACAGGCATTTTACACAGTAAAGTTCCAATACACATCGGACATTAGGCCGAAATTTGAATTTACAATAATATTATATAAATAAAAACTTCTATTAATTTTGCTGTGTAAAAAAAACGTGTAAACACTAAAGGCTAAATATAAATTTGATCGGATTTGTAATAATGTAGTTATTAATGTTTAATTTCGTAAAAATGCAAACATAAAACATAAAATTACGATCATAACCGAGCAGCAAATAAGTAGGATTTTACTCGAGAGTCAGCAGATGGTCCGATTGTCTAGTGGTTTAACCGGTATGCCTTATACTGCAAGGTCGGGAGTTCGAATCCCGATGTACCGGGAGCTTCTTTTTTACTTTTTGTACCGGGACGTATAAATTATAAATAGTTTTTTTTTTCTTTTTGTTATAAATAGAATATAGCTGCACAATACTTTCTTGGTGTTTTTTTTTTGGAAAAATTATTTTCCGGAAGATATTATTACGTATAAAATCCACAACAATAATGCAAAACAATATTTCTTGGAGGATTTTTATTAAAAAATCAACCATATTATTATATTAAAAGAAATTAAGCAATAGACTCCAAGAAGCTTTTTACCTTACAGCACAGCGCTTTGGTTTTCATTTTTTGTGCCTATAGCAATATATCTACATAAAATCCATTATCTATCTCAATCACTAACAGGTCTATTTTCTTTCTTATTTTATTAATACCAATCAATAATCAATTAATTGATTTTTTAAATATCTAAAAAGATCTGATTTTTTTTATTAAAATTCAATTTTGATAAGTTTAAATTCCGGATAGAAAAAGTGAAAAAAGTGTATACAATCCAATTGGGATTGGATTGTATATATATACACCCCTCTAGCTTTCTAGGGGGGGTCGACCCGGGGTGGAAGATTTTGAAACCTAGACTGGGTCAAGTGGGGTCCGATTTCTGAAGCAAAATACTTTTAAACCATTAAAGGTTTAATAATAATTTTTTTAAGATAATACTACATTTTATTGAATAAAGATCAATATTCAGGTATAAAAATGGTGTAAAAACATCAATTTTTGTGAAAAATTCACGTTTTTGGAAGAAAATTTAGTATAAAAAAGTACTTAAAATTTTCTCGAGTAGAGAGTGGGGTCGGACTTCAAAATCTAGAGGAGGTCAGGGGTAAAAAATTCGAAAATTTGGGGAAAGGGGGGCCTGGATTTTTTTCTAGGGGCGGGCCCAAAATTTGAGGCTGGGGGGGTGGACGTGGACCCCACCCTATTTTTGGACCCCAAAATTTCGTGGCAGATATTCTTGCTTCAAAAAAGTCCATTTTCGCTGTTTCTTTGGCTGCTAGGAAATTGTTCAATTTTAAACTTCGTATCCATGATCTTCATTAGAAGCCGCAGGACTGCGTCAGACGAGTCAGCAAATAATAATGCAAGGACTTCCGTCACGCCTTTCTCCTAGCCATTTACATCATCTGTGTAGATAATGCTCGCTGCAGGTATCTTACAGAGAAACTGCTACAAGTTCCTCTGTAACCCTCCTCCTTTGTCCCGGCTTGGGACAGGCGCTGTAAAAACAGTGGCGGAGTTTTTATTTTTTTATGGCGGAGTTCAAACTCTTTATTTTTAGCGAATTCGCGATCTGATGAGCCCGGCGGACGACTGGGGTCCCGCTCTGGCCGTCCACCGGGCGGAGCAGTACCCCCTCCAGATCCCGGAGGCCCGGCGACCCCTCCAGCCCACGGAAGTGTCCGTGGACAATCCGGAAATACGCGGATTGATACAGAAGGCCGGCAGCCCCGCGGAAAGTCAACTGCCCCACTTCGACAAAGAGACGGCGATTTAGAGGTGAAAAAAGGGCAAACACTAAATTCCACCGACTCCGACTTCGTCAAAAATCTACCGTAATCTACCGTAAATTTTAATATTATGCAAATTTTATTCTAAGTCTGAGCCTAAGCTTAACCTGTACATCAATATATAATTTGCAGAAATTTGAGGCGGAGTCGGAGTCGGTGGAATTTAGTGTTTGCCGAAAAAAGAGCGTTGTTTTGTTACCGTGACAGAATAAGTCAGGTCAGAATCGGCAGAAAATACCAGTAATTGTGACTCTTTTTTATCTTTTCACGCAAAAATAATGAAAACGTTACGACGGGTCAGAGTCGCGTTGATAATTCTGTGATTGTTCGGAATTCTGATACTGATTCTTACAATCAATATATTGTACTGATTCTTTACTTTTTTTTGGTAATAACGAAGAAGAAAGCAAAGAACTCCCCCGCGAGATGAAGACGAAATAGACTTTATTACAATATAAAGAGTCACAATCAGTATAAAATGAACGTGACTCTGACTTGTAAATGCTTAGAGTATATTTGTTTTAGAGTTACCAGTCACAGTTAGGAGTATTTTTTTAAGGTTTCTGATTTATTGTGTTTTGATAACGTCGAAACGGATTGTGTTGTTATTTTCCGTCCTGGAAATGGTACCCTATTCCTGGAGACACGCGTGAGTGGGGAAATTGAGACTTTAGATTTATAATTGCGAGTTAAAAGATAGGAATAACTTTCCGTTGTTGTTTTTTTTTTCAAAGGTGCATTTTTACCCGTCTGATTCGATTTGAAGGTGAAAAAAACTACATTAAAACGTAGGTAGATGCGGTAACAACCTAGAGTTTTTTGAACAAACTTTTTAATTTTTCATTATTTTGGGTGCTGATCTCATTTCCACTATATATGTAAAATTGGGGTTTTTAAAATTTAATTGATTACCCCTTCTCCCATAATCTCAGGGACGTAACCAGGGGGGGCGGCCGTCCCCCCCCCCCAAACGGTCGGACAAGGGTAAAAATAAGGATAGATAAGGACACTATCCTTATTTTTAATGTGGGTGTAGCCAAGAGATCTGAAAGGTCTCTAAATTCTTTTTTTCTGAAATCCAGCCCAAATGAAACCCTGGGTACGTCACTGCATAATCTTATGTATTCACAGAAGCATACAATATAGTCAAATCGGCCGGCAACTCAAATTTAGACTAAAGGCATACCGGATCGCTTTTTTTCTTGGGTGTTCTTGTTTTTTTGTTATTGTTTTTTTTGTAAGTTGTTTAAAAGTGATTTTAAAAAAATTTCCCTCTAATTTTTCAAAAATGAGAGGGGGCTAACAACCGCTCTTCCCCTAGACGGGGAAAGAGCGGTTGTTGGGACGAAACTCGCTATTGTTTAATTTACCCCTCCCTTCCACTCCCACCCAAGTATTTCCAAGAAGTACTCATGTGTGTCCCGGGAAATGAGGAGATGCATTATTTGCTATAAAATTTTACGGTCGGAATGATAATATTGTTGATTTTTGTTGCTTGCTTATATTTTTACCAAGTGTTTACAAGAATGCGTGAAGTTTTTTTATGATTATACTTTTGTTGCGTTGCATAATACAAATACTGCTCTTATGTCGAAAAAAACCAATAGAAATTTAAAAAAAAAATAAAAGAAATAAACTGTTTTACAGTTTTGGAACGTTTTTATTTCACGCATTCTCTATATTATTTAGTGATTTGACCAATGTTTTAAACAATTTAAACACATTAAAAAGTGCCAGAAAATGACGTGTTTTGTTTATGATGTTCTGGTTGTAAATGTTTGAATTCATTGTTCAACATGCAAATGCGATTTGTTCTACCAAATAATTGATTTATCACCTCTTCTAAGTATTTCGTAATTTTGATTAATTGTTCAATTTTATGCAGTTTATTTTATCTTTAGTGCTGCTTTAAAATCAGTGTTACAGGTTATGGCATAATGTACCTAATTGTATCTGTTCAAAATCTATTCTAGCCACACATGACACATTATCTAAAGGGTGTAATTCGAACACCCCTCTTTCTTTAAATTTATAGAAGATGAAGAACAGTCGGGCCAAGACTAATTTTTGTGAAAAGCAAGCATTGAGGATGATCAATAACACTCTTTTCAAAGTTTTTTTGCGTTAAATTAATTGCCCAAAAACTTATACAACAGTTTTATAGATAAATAAACTTTCAAATTCCGATGTATTCCAATGAACCTAAAATTTATGTGTTTTGTTCGTATAGTATTTTTACTAAAAAAAAACATAAAAATTTATGAAAGATTTCGGTACGGGATTTTTCAATTATTTTGGTAATTTCACAAAAAATTTATTTTGCTTTTGAATTCAATTTTTTTAGGCAAACAAAAAATAAAACGTGTAATAATAATTCCTAGTTTTTTGATGATTTTGGACAGATAAATGTGTCTAGTTTTAATAATCCTTAGGAGATTTCTATAAAAGATTTATTTTTTCACGGTGCTTCTATGCTTCTTAAGGGTATTTTTTATTAATAATTTTGTGCAATGAAGGCTTTGTATTTATTCCTGAATTCCACGAATCTCAGAGTTTAAATTTTATTTTAAGTGAAACGCATGTGCACGTCTAAATTAGTTCATATTGAGCTTACAAATTATAAGGTACCAATTTAAAGTATAGCTTTAAATTGGTTCCTAAATTTAAATTAAAAGTTAAATTTATGGCTCTACATTCAAAACAGAATCGTGGAATTTCGTGGATTGCAAGCTATTCCTGGTGAAATTCAGCAGCGGAAATATTGTTTGGAAATAAAATGAAAAAGTATACTTTTTCTACTATGCTATTTTAAAGTGCCACTTTGAACAAATTTTACTTGCTGTTTTTTTGTGTTTTTTTTTCAAATTTATTTTCGTGGAAGAAATTCATTAGGAAGAACAACTGTCAAAAAATCGTCTATTATGCTTTTAAATTCGCGCCTTTTTTTTACAGTCTGTAAGCGTTTGCATTAAACTTGAATTTTTGCTGTATTTCGTTATTTCTTATTAAATGTTTGATTATAAGATTAAAACGTAGTAGGTTTAATAATTTTTACCTCGCACAATTCTCTGTTTACACGTTTTAGTTTTATAAAATATGAAAATATTTCAGAATTTTTTTTATTAATAACTACTTACTATTTTCTTTACTGTATTATATCTAAAAAATATATTATAATTAACTATCTGTCCGTCACTCACTCTCAGTATAAATTTAATTGTTATTTTAAGGCTTTGAAGTTTGGTCTAGTTTTTTTATTGTATTACATAATAGGTACAGTTCAAAACGGTTCACTGAAAGGTTTTAGGAATTCAATTTGAAGTGTGGGTGGGGTTTAACAAAATGTCAAACCTCAACATCATCCAAAAAATAATATAATAAAACCAGTACGAAATAATCATTTAAAAACTTTATTTTTTTAATTTTTACCATTGAAGATCTGTAAAAACTCAGGTGAATTTCACCTTTCGCGAAAATTGGCAGCCGCGGATTGCAAACAAACTTATATCCGTAAAGATTCTTGTACATAATACTATACACAATATCAAGTTATTATACTAAAATAGCCATAATATCTTTAAAGAACCGTGCTCAAGTCTGTTGAAGTTAACTAAAATGTTGATAATGTTGTTTCTATTTTGTTTTAAAATGTTATGCCAAAGTTAATTTGTTTTATGAGTTTGTAAAGCAAAACTGAACAGACATTAAAAAATCTTTTTAAAGCCTAACAGTTGGAAAGGAATATTTATGTGAACCATAACATTTTGTTTTGTTTGTTGTTTTTTTTAAATATTAGATAGGTATTTATCGGTATTCACGAAACCGGGGTGGCCTCGCCGGCGTCGTCACGCCCGGCGTGTCCATAAACATGAACAGTTTGTCAGTGGACGTGCAAGTTTGTTTTGTATCTTTTGAATCCAAATACTTGTAGGTTCATTGGCAAGGAGATGTTCGTAAATACGGCCCATTATTGTGCGCGTGTGTGTTTTGTTTTTTATAAGACTAAATTTTATTTTAGATTCACAAATTGTCTTATATTTAAAACAATACAAACACAGCTGAGGGTTTTAAAAAGATTTTTTTTAATTATGTGCAAAAAATAGCATGTGCCAAAAATTAATTATAAAATTGGTGATTGATATATTATTTTAAAGACTTGTTATGTTATTTTTTTATCTTAAATGATTTTCGGCTTTAATTTTTTATGCGTACAATATTTATACGTTTTAATTTTATAAGTATGCATGCTTGGGAAAGCTATGAAATTGGGGGCTAAATATAAAAATCTTAAGGGCTTTTTTATTTAGAGAGCCAAAAAGGGAGAGCTTAGCGCCTTAAGTATGATGTTTAGTAGTTGATAGTAGGGTGATCGACATGCCAACTTTTTTGGAAGGTTTGATGTTGGCCCAACTGCAAAATTTTGAAACTAGGGGTGCACTCCACTGTATCCCCCACGTGCCCTCTTACGATAGTTTCATTTTTAAGTTTTAAATTGTGTGTGTTTTATCAGTTAAGTTATATTTTGATTAAATAATGGTTAATTATAATTAATAGTGGTGATTTGTAAGGCTTACTTTTGGTTCTATTCTTCAGGTGCCTTTCTTGTTAAGCTTGTATCCGTTTTGTTTGTTTATAAATAATGAAAATAATTAATGCGCCTGAGATTTTTTATTGTGAACGATTTCAGTATATGTGGACCCGTGGTCGCGCCATGAGATCAAATTTAGATTTTCATATTTCAGTTTAAAACTATTAATATATCTGTTAGTGATTTCAGCGTTTTTAACTGGTTAGCTTAAAATATAAATGCAAAAATTAGGCCACCAAAAAATAGCTTAAAATTGTGCTTAAAATTTGGCGTTCATTAATTACAATACCACCCACATCCATAATATTTCTATGCAAGGTAAATAATGTCTTTAAAAATGTCTTAAAGTTTCTCGTTATACGCTAACAAAAAATGTTACTGTGGTATAAAACCATTGTTTCAAAAACACATAATGCCCACCACTAATGACCTAGGAACCATATTCGATAAACAGACCTGTGCACTGCCCCCCCCCCGGTGTTTAAACGGGGGGGGCAATTCCAAAATGGGGTGGAACTTTTTTGAAAGAGGGGGGGCAAGCAGGGGAGAAAGAAAGAAAAGAGAAAAAAGAGGGGAAAAGAGAAAAAAGGGACAAAAAAAGCGAAAATAAGGTAAAAATAGATTTGAAATGGCTTAAAATACATTGAAATAGGCTAAAAACTGCAAAAAAATTGCGATGATGGCGTCATCATAGGTCAAAATGGCGTCATAATTTTAGGGTACTTTTTCAGTTTTTGGCGGGGGGGGGGCAAATCCTCCAATAAAACAAACCGTGCAGACCGTTTAATCCAGACCGTGCACAGGTCTGGATAAATAAACGGGACGACAACCTTACAGTAGCGAAACACATTGGGGCCATCACCAAACAAAGGGAATCAGTATAAGTAGTCTAGTCACCAACGCCCTTTCCAGGGCTTATAAAGTCCCTAAAGTCGATGAAGAAATAATTTATGAAAGCAATAATCCGGTAAGAAAAACGTGCCTTTCTTTTTTCTTCCTTAATTTACCTTTTTCTGGACTTTTTTCTACCAGCCTCCAAGTTTTGGCTCTGATTTTTAACCTTCTTTCCAAACTGTACACTGTAACATAGAAAACATCACCTCCCCTCCCTTTTAACAAGCTCGCGGTATTTTTAATATTGATATCGTCCTGCTTTTTAAATTATTTTTACCCTCCTCCGAAGTGCGGGCTGCCTCCTAACTATCCCAACTCAAACCTCCTAATTGTGGTAAGCAATGTAATTCGACAGCAGGATGAATCCACGATTTTTTTTGTTGCGGTTTCTTTTATAGCAAAAAACAACCCTTTTTAAGTCGTATGTTTCTTCAAAATACTAACTAATCGGAACTGCAATTTTCAAATAGACATTTTTAATTTAATCGATTTTTTTATTAAATTGTTGTTAACAATAATATGTGTGTTTTATGTTGTTTTAGAATTGGGGACACTTCGCTCCCGGCCCACTTGGTTCCTGGCAAATTTTGTGAACACATTTTTTGCGACGCTCTTAAAGATGGAAACTCTACATTTTCCTAAGCCTAAGCAAAACCTAAAAATCAAACAAATTTTTTTTGTGATAAATTTATAAAATAGGCCAAAATAAGCCAAGAGCGAGGTTGGTACCAGCAAAAAACAATAAATTTGGAAAATTTCTTGGGAGCGAAATGGGTCAGGAGCGAAGTGGCGGGAACGAAATGGGCCGTTCCCGTTGTTTTAGTATGCTAACGGACAATCGGCTGTTTTATCTATGTGAATTCTCGCAACTAAAGTTTTTTTTTCTCAAATGTATTTAAAAAGGACAGAATTAAGGACTTTAAGGCGCCATTTTTAACTAGAAATGACCCTTTAAAAATCCAACAGAGAAAAAATCATCATTTTTGTATTCTTCTTTTAAAAATATTAATATGAGTTACGGGAATTGACAAAGATGACCGGGAATTGTGGAAACTTTCCAAAACTTTTTGAAAACTGGGAATTTTTTATCTTAATTTTTGTATATTTTGAGTAATTTTTGTATTTAAACATTTTGTTAAATGTGATTCTTACTTGGAATCTCGTTTTTGCATTATGTCTCGGAAACTGAAATATCATCCGTAATGGGCCTACCTAGCATTACAAAAATTTGGGTCCGCGTTCCCACCGCGAAATCAGAATTCGTTATGAAACCAATGATTTTTACAAAATTTTTTCGGAAATTGGAGATTAAACAACTATATGAAAACAATTTCGAATATTTTTGTTAACTTTTAACCATTATTTAGAGCTATATTAAGCGTAACTAAAGTTTCTAATATGTAAATTTCTTTGATTAATCAGAAAAAGAAACATTTTGTGATGCTTAATTAAATAAAAAAAAACACTAAAATTTTTCAAGTATATGTTTTATTTGTATATAGTATTTCCAGTGTCAAAAATAATATGAAAAAAAATGCATTTAATTTGAGAGGAACTTTGTTTCGTGGTGGGACCGCCGACCCAATTTTTGTTATGCTAGGTAGGTCCATACATATAGTACCAGGACATAAATTTATTTAGAAAAATCGTTTTGAATATCGCATTACAACAAAGGCATCAAGTAAACAAAATTTAGGGCCCTCACTGTAAAGTTTTTTTTTTAATTTTTTTAACTCACTTAGCCGGGGCCAGTAAAAGGAAATCGAGAAAATGAAAGACAGTACCAAACGAAAGCAAAAAGCACCAACCAAAAAGAATGCATAAGAGCAGAGAATGTCAGACCGTGTGTTAAACAGTTGTTCAAATTATAGGTAGATTATTCCACGGTGTAGATTTTTTATCATGTACTTAATTTTTTTGTAGAATCCAACGTATAAATTATTTTACATGGTAAAACTTCAAATATTTTGAATAATTAAAATTATTCGACAGTATTATGTAGAAAAATTTGTTGTATGCATTTTGCCCTTGCAATTTTTTTTTGCGAACTGCAATAAAACAACGTAAAATACTCAGACACTTTTATTGTTTCATTAACTATGGACCTACACCGTGCATAAACAAATTGGCTCTGCGGTCCCACCACGAAACAAAGTTCCTCTTAAATTAAATGCATTTTTTTGAAACTGGAAATACTATATACAAATA